>LOEQ01007869.1:0-13246 GCA_001685075.1 Bramus lutescens | reverse complement strand
TACTTTAGAAAGGATGTTTGAAAAAGTAAAGAAAGTCTTGCCTCAATGGGGATTAAAAATTGCTCCTGAAAATATTCAAAGAGGAGATTCTGTTAATTACCTAGGTTGCAGAATATGTTTACAGAAAATTAGTACACAAAAGGCACAAATTAGGAGAGACTGGTTATGGACTCTTAATGACTTTCAAAAATTGTTAGGAGACATTTCCCGTATACAACCAGCTGTTGGGATATCACCTGATCTAATAGTTCATTTAAACGAAACCTTAGATGGTGATAAAGATTTGAATAGTCCCTGAGAATTAACAGCTGAAGCAGAAAAGGAATTGACAGTGTTTGAGGAAAAATTATAGGAGCCACATATGTATAGGGGAAATCCAAATCTTAATTGTATCCTAGTCATATTGTCTTCGAGGATTTCTTCTACAGAAATGTTAATTCAGATGGAATATATTTTAGAATGGATATTTATGCCACATAAACCAATTAAAAATTAAAAACTTATGTGGAAAAAGATTATGAATTGATTATAAAAGGTAAACTGAGACTTCATCAACTAGCAGGTATAGACTCACCACTTATTACTGATGAAATAAAAAAGCTATGGGAAGACAATGAACCACAGCAAAGAGCTTATGTTAATTTTTCAGAGAAATTAGTAACAATTATTACAAAAGTGATAGACTTAACCTCATAAAGAGAACTTCTTGGATTCTTCCTCAAATTGTGCATGATGCACCAATAACTGGAGCATGTACATTTTATACTGATGCAAATAAATCAGGTAAAGCTGGTTACAAATCAGAAGAATTGAGTAAGGTGGAAAAAAGTCCTTATAGTTCTGTCCAGAAGGCAGAATTATATGCCATTCTTATGGTGCTAAGGGATTTTAAAGAACCTCTTAATATAGTTATGGAATCACAATATGCAGAAAGAGTTATCTTGCATATCAAAACTGATGACTTTATACCAAATGATACAGAATTGACTTTATTGTTTATTCAGGTGCAAGACATACTCCAGAATAGGCTTTGTCCTATGTACATAGCACACATCTGATCTTATAGGGGTCTGCCTGGTCCTCTAGCACAAGGTAATGCAGAAATTGATCACTTATTGATTGGAAGCTTATTGCAGGCCTCAGAATTTCATTAAAAAAATCATGTCAATAGCAAAGGTTTAAAGAAAGAGTTTTCTTTTACATGGCAATAATGTATGGAGATTATAAAGAGATGCCCTACTTGTTCTTTCTTTAATCAAACATTGTTGCCTTCAGGAAGCAACCCAAAGGGTACTCGAAGGAATGAAATCTGGCAGAAGCATGTGTTCCAATTTTCAGAATTTGGTAAATTAAAATATGTACACTACCTCAGAGACACATATTCAGGTTTTCCATGGGCAACTTCCCTGAGCTCAGAAAAGGCTGATTCAGTAATCACACATTTATTGGAAGTTATGGCTGTCATGGCTATACCTGCTCAAATAAAGAAAATTGTCCAGCATATGTATCTAAGAAAATGAAATGCTTTTATGCTTATTATAATATAAAACACATTACAGGTATAGCAAATAATCCTATAGGTCAGGCAGTTATAGAAAAGTCAAATTGTACTATAAAGGATATGCTGAAGGAACAGAAAGGGATGGAAAATATTCCCAGAAATAGATTGCATAATGCTTTATTAACCTTGAATTTTCTTAATGCTAATAAGAAAGGAACAACATCAGTGGAGAGAATAATGGAAAAAAAACTTCTGAATTGAATCAATCAGTATATTTCAAGGATATGTTGACCTCACATTGGAAACCAGGATATATACTACATTGGGGAAGGGGTTTCACTCTTGTTTCTATAGGAGAAGAAAAATTATGGATACCAGCAAAATTAATAAAGATTTGTTTATTAATTTTTTTCGAGAGGAGAAACATCTTAAAAAAGAGAAATGATACCACATTGACAAAGGTGACAATGATATAGGTGGTAAGAAAAGCTCATAAGGGTTAGGGCATGGTTCTACTCTTATCTTTGCAGGAAAATACACATCATCAAAAATTCAAGATGTTTGAATAGTGACAGAAGAAAAAGTAACTATCCACTAAGGAACATCTAGAAAACAGAATATGGTTTATGAATCCAGGTATGTGATACACTTACATTTACACACACACACACACACCCATGCATTCACACACACAGACACACACACACACACACATATATATATATGCACATACATATATTAACATATTCAGCTGTTTTTGGAGTTGGACAATGGCTCTGTACCTCTCTAAATCCAAGCATGTTGTTAAAAGGAACATTCAGAGTTTCTGTCTCATATCAGGAGCCTTCCGGTATGGGACAGAAGAAAGACTTTAGGAAAAATTTGTACTTTCTCCATGCCTTTTTGTCTATATAATATTCTTCATTGAATGTATGTATATATGAATAATGTTTTAGTTATTCATGATGAACAATAGATTTTCCCACAAATCCTTTTCCTGCAGTAATCTTTGAAGTTTCCAGGAAGAAGAAGAGGCAACAACTCTACCTAGTTGAGATAACATATTGATGCAGACAGCACTACTATAAGACCACTGCTTTATTTGGGTACCTGGTGCTGAAATGGTGTACCTTCTCATGACATTCTGGCTAGGACTCCAAATAAGAACTTTGAAAAAAAAAACTATCTATTGACTGCTTGGAAATTGTTTGCAACTCTACTAGACAGTAATTTTGAAACTTAGCCATCACTTTAATTTTGCAGGATCCCATTAAGAGAATATTGCCCCCATTACAGTGGGAAGCTATTCTAGAAGACGATTCCCCTTTCCCAAAAAGTTTCTCCATAGGGTTGAAAACACCTTAGGGGTTGTTGACTATTACTTGTATTAGATAGAGGTTTGGGGTGAAAACCATGTTTGTTTAAAAAAAAGGGGGGGATAGTAATAGTGGGTAATAGAGTGAACACTTGTGAGCAGTAATTTACATGAATAATTTACCTTGGCATAGTTTTTGAATATTGATACAAGTTCAAATTATATCTGTTACTTTTGTTTATTTGTACACCTATACAAAGTTATTTTGTCAGATTGTGTATATGTATGTTATTATCTCTGTTTAGCACATTTTGTACATTGATACAACTTTTAGGATATATTTTCATATTGCATTATACATTACTTCTGCTTAGATACTTATATATTGTTTACATTTTGAGGCCATTGTCTTCATTTGTTGCACATTTGTTTACATGTTACTTCATATTCTGACATGAAGTTTTAGTCTATAAGTTATATAGGTATTAATTATTATATGTCAATAGTTGTTCATGCTTGATATACATACAGTTAGATCAATTAGGTTATTTAGATACATAGGTCTAGATAAGTAATCTTCAACCACTTCAAGGTTCTGTGGAACATGGCATTTAAGTAACTTAGGGTTCTGTTGACATGAGACATGACTGCTTCTGAGAGCACCAATCTATTCCAAAGAGAATGTTGAGCATCAAAGACACTCCACTTGGAGCTTGTTTTCTTCTTGGCAGAACTGGCATTTGGGCAAGGAACTGATGATGCCTTAACCACTGACAAGTTACATGATATCTGGAAATGGGTAAGCAGGACTGTCAAATCTTGCCAAGACAGGATAAAACAGTTTTGAAAATTTTTCCTGCCTCGAAAAATGGTCTGTCAATTATGCTAGGCCATAGCCAAACTTGGTTGCTTCAACCAAAACGTGACTTTGGGTGATTGCTCAGGTAGCTAATTGTCTCCATTTTATATTGCTTGCTTTGGAAGCTAATCGAATGTACTTCCTGCCTCCTCAAGTGATATTATCTCCCTTATCAGGCCTTCAATAGGGTTGAAGATTTGATAGTCATAGTTACCGTCCTCTTATGATCTAGTCAAGCCATTTCCTACACAAGACTTAGACTCCATAGTATAGGATATTTATTAAAACATTTAGCATATGTTCCTTGCTTAATATTGTTTTTGCTAATTGTAATTCTAATCTTATACTTAATATCTGTTCCTAGTGCATATTGTTTTGTATTGGGTTTAGAACTCTCTTACTTAAACAAAACTGGAGGTGCTGCAGGAGCTCCTTCTGCACCTTCAGCCAACAGCCTTTAAGATACCAGCCCACTTGGGCATGGTCTCTTTTGCTTTAAAAAGCAGCAGTAGCCATGTGCTTGCTCTCTTGCTTCTGGCTCTAATTGGGGTAGTAGACTCCTTTTATGGTCATGTAGAGGGCTGTGGTCTAGGATGGTGATCTGTAAGTTTTTTCCTTTAAATAAATAACTATTTTATTAATCATAATACCAACCTGGTGTGGGATTGTTTTGTGACTTATGCCTTCTTCCACAAATACCATAAAATATCTTTGGGTTACATTAACCAAAAAAGTGAAAAACCTGAACAAAAGTACAATAAGTCTTTGAAGAAAGACAATGAAGAAGATATCAGAAAATGGAAAGTTCTCTCATTCCCTTGTATAGGTAGGATCAACATAATAAAAAATGGCAGTCCTGCCAAAAGAAATCTATAGATTCAATATAATCCTCATAAAAATCCCAACACAATTCTTTACAGACCTTGAAAGAAGAATTCCCAACTTCATATGGACATACCAAAAACCCAGGATAGCCAAAAAAAAATCCTGTACCATAAAGGAAATTTCAGAGGCATCACCATCACCGACATTAAGCTCAATTATAGAGCTACAGTAATGAAAACAGCTTGGTATTGGCATAAAAACAGATAGGTTGGTCAATGGAATCACATTGAAGACATGGATATTAATCCACACACCTATGAACACCTAAGTTTTGAAAAAAAGAAGATAAAATTATACAATGGAAAAAAGACCACATCTTCAACATCATATCAATATGTAGAAGAATCCAAATAGATCCATATTTATTTTCATGCACAAAACTCAAGTGCAAATGAATTAAAGACCTCAATATAATTTTGACCACACTGAACCTGTTAGAAGAGAAATTGGAAAGTAGCCTTCAATGCATTAGCACAGGAGAACACTTTCTAAATATAATATTTGTAGCACAGATTCTGAGAGCAACAATTCATAAATGGGACTTCTTGAAACTGAGAAGCTTCTTAAAGCAAAGGACATATTCTATAAGACAAAAAGGCAGCCTACTGAATCTAAAATATCTTCAGCAACCCTACAACAGACAGAGGACTGATAGATATCCTAAATATATTAATAACTCAAAAAATTAGACCTCAAAATTCCAAATAATCCAACTAAAAATGGGGTTCAAAATGAAACAGGGAATTCTTAACAGAAGAATCTCAAATGGGTAAAATATACCTAAGGAAATGTTCAACATCCTTAGACATCAGGGAAATGCAAATCAAAATGATTCTGATATACCATCTTATACCTGTCAGAATGGATAAGATCACAAACATCAATGATAGCTTATGCTGGAGAGGATGTGGAGTAAGAAGAACATGCCTCTATTGCTGGTGGGAATGCAAACTTGTATAACCACTTGTATGGTTAAGTATGGTGGTTTCTCAGAAAAATGAGAATCAGCCTATCGCAGGACCCAGAAATACCACTCTTGGGCATATACCTAAAGGGTACTCAATCATACCAGAAGGATATCTGCTCAACTATGTTCATAGCAACATTATTTGTAAAAGTCAGAACCAAAAAACAATTAGTTGCCCCTCAACCAAAGTTGGATAAAGAACATGTGGTACATTTACAAATGGAGTGATAGTGTTAAAAATAAACAATGATATCTTGAAATTTACACACAAATGAATGCAGCTAGAAAAAGCATCCTGAGTGAGGTAACCCAGACCAGAAAGATGAACATGGTATGTACTCACTCATAAGTGGATATTAGTTGGGAAGCAAAGAATAAGGACCCTACAGTCCATGACCCTATAGAAACTAAGTAACAAGGTGAACCCTAAGAAAAATATATATAGATACACCTGGAAAGGGGAAATAGACAAGATCACCAGACCAAACTGGGAGCATGGGAGTGAGGTAAGAAGGGAGGCTGGAAGGGAAAAATGAGGAAAGAATGAGAAACAGGAAAAAAAACTTGAGGGAAAGGATATTTGAAATAAAATAAAAGCAAAGAAAGAGATATTTTGATTGTGGGTGCCATTATGGGGTTAGAAAGAAATGTGACACTGTAGAAATTTTCAGGAGTCCACAAGGATGATCCCAGTTAAGGGCCTAAGTAATAGAGGAGAGGGTCCCCAAAGTGACCTTGCCCTGTATTCAGATTGATGAATTTCTTAAATGTCACCATAGAACCTTCATCTAGCAACTGATGGAAACAGAGGCAGAGACCCACAGCAGAGCACTGGGCTGAGCTCCCAAAGTCCAGTTGAAGAGTGGGATGAGTGAGAACCTGAGCAAAGGGGTCAAGAACATGAAACAGTTTACCCACTGAAACAGTTTACCTAAGCTAATGGGAGCTTACCAGTTTCAGGCAGACAAGGAAGGAACCAGCATAGGACCAAACTAGACCCTCTGAATGTGGTTGACAGTTTTACGGTTGGGGCAGACTGCAGGGCAACTGGCAGTGGCACCAGGATTTATCACTACTGCTTGTGATGGATTTGGGGGAAACTTATTCACTTTGGATGGATAACTTGTTCAACATAAATATATTAAGGAAGGCCTTGGACCTTCCCCAAACAATGTGCCTTACCCTCTCCGAGGAGTGGATGGTGGCTGGATTAGAGAGAAATATGGAGGGGATGGGATGATGGGAGGGAGTGGGAACTAGGATTGGTATATAAAATGAAAAATGATAGTTTGTTTTCTTTAGACCAGGTAGGCCTTGAACTCACAGTTTGTTTTCTTTTTTAAAAAGTAAAATAAGAAAATCATGTCCTCCCCTTGAGTTAAAGTTCATTCATTCAAGAAGTATGTGTTCTGTCCCCTATATATCATGCTTCCTACTTGTACTTTTGTACTTGATCCCAGGCTTAAATATAGACCTGGTGACCCATCACTTACTGTTCTCCAACAGTATTTATTTTATCTCAAGGACAATCTACATATTTTGCAGATATGATGTGGCTTCCAAGAATTATGAACATTTTGATATCATAGAGATAGAGATGTCTAATCTGTGGCAGGTTAATTAGTTCATGGATGTTTCTAAGAAATCTGTTGATATTTGGTCTACTTAGAAAGTTTGTGTTCTTTCTAATCAAAAGTGTTCCTCAAATCCTTAAGAACAGACAAATGCTTATCACTAGGTACACTAGGGTTAGCTACATGACTCTTCTCTTGGTTTTTGACCAGTCTGCTGTGAACAGGATGAGGTCCGCTAAGGTATGGCTCTCAAAGTACTAAATTATATTGTGTTAGTGTGATTCTTTCATTTCAAAGCTGGCTTCACCTTCACTCCAGTAGTATCTATAAATATGCAATAGCTAAGAGAGAAAAATATCAGTACTTTAATACCTAACATACATATTATCTATGTTAAGAATTCGTAAAACTTCGTGCTTTTGATTAGAAGGAACATCTCCCCAATCACTCACACTTCCCAAACAGGCCAAACATCAACATAGACTCCATAGAACACTTAAAGAGACATAACTCACTCACAGAAGACTGGGTCAGTCTCAAGAGCAGAGCCCCGAAGTTGGCCTTAGTGTATCTGGTGACTATATATCTTAATTCCATTCTCATACAGGAGCATGTTAACATATTGACAGTTGGTAAATAAACTTAATTTAAAGGATGACAGTTCAGACTCTGGGCAATAGTTCAATAAGCTTAAGACACTGTGTCAGGGCCCAATGTTGTGTATTCTAACCCCCATTTTATGCAAGTGACAAGCAGATTTATTTCTTAAGTTTTAGACTCCTCTTTTTTCAGGAAAGCTAGAGAGAGGAGCTTGGTTGGTATGAAAAGACTGACCGAGCAAGAATTCTTTGGTACTTGTATGGTTGGAACCTTATACAGTTCATGGTCTGGTGGGGTAGAGAGGCAAATGAACATGAGCTTTATGTTAGGACAAGATCTGAGACTATAGGAATGTGTTTCAGAACCAACAGACTCTTGGAGGATTGGCAGACATTTTCCAGTAGAATGTTCCACTTAAGCTGAGACTTGAAGCATAACCAGTAGGAGTTAGGTAGAAGTGATAAAGTAAAAATGTAAACAAGGCTAAAAACATCATTCATATAGAACCAGAGTTTAAAAGATAAAAAGCTGTGGGGAGACTTGTTCAGGGTGAGGAACTACAGAATGTTTCTTTCTACACTGAAGAAACTTGATCATATGACATGGCATGTTTTAAATACAGAACTAGCAGTATAGACTGTGAAGCTATTTATATATTCATATTTGTGTCTTTGTTTTGCTAGTATCTTCTCAGGATATAGTTATCAGATGATGTTCAGACTAATAGGATAATGAGAAACAGCAAATAATCTTACCATAAAATCCAAACACATTGTGATAAGTCTGGCTGACATATTCTAAGCAGCAATGATACATCTTAGCTGAGACTTTTTATTTTCCAGTTCATTGAATATGTGGCTGCTGTTTTAAGCCATTAAAGTTTGGGTTAGTTTGCAAAACAATGATATGCAATTATATCCACCAGTTCTCTAAGGGAATAAAAAAAGAAAAAAAAACAAAAGATAGGTATGGCAAATCTCCCCTAATGATAGTGATTCTGCCTCCAGTAACACTGTTATGTATAGATCTATTCTAAAAATTATATTGAGCTCAACCTTATATCTTCTAGTGAGGACTCTGTTTTCCTTTAAATAAAAACTTTGATTTCTTAAAAGATTGTCTGGAGAAAGAAGACAAGATTCCAAAACAGTCCAGCATATCACAGTGTAGCTGTAAAGGATAGATGTGGGAGTATTTTGGGTGCCCAGGTGCCCATTAAGTACTAGAGAGAAATGCAAAGCCAGTGTACTGGACAACCATTAGGCTGGCATCTGTCACTCTTTAAGAAAATAGAGCCAAGGTTAGGAAGCAGTGGTAAACAGTGATGAGAGGCAGGATACTTTCTTCCAACCAAGGATACATTCAAAATACATTGTTTGTGTATTTAATAAAGATCTATGCTCTCAAAGGGTTAACAAAGCGAGAAAGGCATAGACAAGTATGTTACATTTGAGACTAGTTAAAATAGGAAGTAGTTACTACTTGAATGAATGAAGAGGAAAGGGAGAGATTAAGAGTACCAGATCGCCAAATTCTGAATGCTGGATTATAGGCATCTATGGAGAAATTAATGTTGTTGCCAGTTCCTTAGAAGACCAGAATATTCTGAATGATAGGATGCAAATATTCAACTCTTTATACAGGGAAAGACCATTGCCAGTTGCTATGAGCAGCTGCAATGCCAAAAGAGAAAATATTAGAAATTGTATAGAAACTTTTTGTACCAAGAAAAAATTGCCCCAAGACAATCTACAGATAGGCCCCAAGTAAGTAAACTAAGTATTAATCAACTATAGAGTGAACAGTGGTGAACTAGAGTCATTGGAAAGCAGATGTTTGGTCAGGTATTTCGAATTTTTTATCACAACCCAGAAAGTATGCCTAGTCTCATCTACTAGCACCCACCTTACTTTCTGGCATCTCTCCTCAGAAATCAAAGGTATTTCTGGTCTGATGAGCACAATTCCATTAGAAATATGACATCAAGATTTTGTTTTCAATAAAGATTTCATAACAGAACATTACCTCTAAAGAAATAATAACTTTCTATTTCTTTCTATTAATCTATTAGGAAATAAACCCATGAAAACAAGGACTTTAAAGAAATCTTAACTCAAAGTGTACCTGCTCCATACATTCTGGAGTGACAGGCCCCAGGCTCTATCTTACTTTCTTTTGCCAATTTCATTGCATTAGAACTGTAGTGATTCAAGAAGTATTTTTTTGAAAATGAGGTCTTAATCATTGTTACATCTTTACAAGATGTTTAAAGAAACTTTGATTAAGTTCCATTTTGATGCTAGAAACTGTTATTATAGAAAAGTTCTCAAGCTATGGGTTGTGGCCTCCCTTACAATTCAATGACTTTTTCACAGGAGTCATCTATCAGATATACTATATATCAGATATTTACATTATGATCTATCATAGTAGTGAATTATAGTTATAAAGTAGCAACTAAGATAATTTTATTGTTGGGGTCATCACAACATGAGGACTTATATTAAAGGATTTCAGCATTAGGAAGGTTGAGAATCACTGTTAAATTGAAATATTAAATTGAAACCCAAAGATAGGTCAGGTAGAGACCAAAGCCTATGGTTTGTCATAGGCCAAGTTTCTGCTCTTGGCTACTCTGGAGGCTTGGGAGGTCAGTCTTCCTCCCTCTAATTAACAGCACAGTTAGGCATATCATCTGAGAGAGTAATCAGTTAAACTGTATGCTGGGTTAAATAAATGAAAGACAATTTGGCTGAATATAGTGTTTTTTTTTCAGTTGACAGTTGTGACACCATCAATGAATGAGCATCATTCAATAGTGCTTCAAGGTTGGATGCTCTTGAAGCTCAATATTAGATGAACTTCCTTCCCATGGTCAAGACTTTTTCCTTGGGGTCGTAGGGGTGTCTGAGTAAATGAATTCCTGTGAACAAATATGATATCTTCAGAAGTATATAGTTCAAACTGTAAGGAATTTTAAAATGTGGTGACTTTTGAAGAATCTTTGAATCTTTGAGTTTAAATGGTGTCTAATCCAACTTTCTACCTCTCCATTTTTAAAATGACTATTGCCAAGATTTACTGAATTTGTCTCAATATCTCTGACAATGACTGGAGTGGCAGGTTCAGCATCCTGAGAAACATTTCATTCCATTGGTAGGAAATCCTCAATATTGGGCATTTCTTTTCATACAGAGTAGAAGGAATCATTTTGGTAATGAATATTCTTAGAATCCTACATTGACAATGTTAGAAAAGAAAAGGAGGTACTTCTTGGTGACTCACCATGGTTATTATTGTGAATTCAATCCTTTAGTGGGATAATTATTATCAATGCCACTTTACAAATGGAGAAAACAAGGTAAAGAAAACAATATATTTTTGTTTTTAAGTAATAAAATATATCATTGGAGCTAAAATGATGCCTCTATGCTCCAAGTCTATGTTCATTTGGCTGACTCAGTACAGTTGCCACAGTCTCAGAAATATTGTAATCCAACAATTTTCAACTTTTTTTCCCTTATGAATGTTAAGTACTGACTTCATTAATGTATTGCCATGGCAACTGGAGAGGGAGTCACCTATGCCATCTTCTTCTCTCTAAGAAAACAATAGTCACAATCCTCAAGAGGCTTGTACTTGAAGAATGCAAATCTACTTTGTATATACTAATACACACCAAATCTTTTGCATTCTACAATCTCTTCCTGAGGTATCTCTCGTAATCTAAATGCTGTACTTTACCAATGAGAAATCAGCTGCCTAGTTCAGGAAATTTAAAGTGGTTGAAGATGGATACTTGGTGACTGTGATAGTCTATTGGGAGGAAGTTGGAATTTATCTGAATGGCAGATATTCAAGATTGACTTCAAACTGGAGAGTTTTCAGGTCA
This sequence comes from Bramus lutescens, assembly GCA_001685075.1. Lineage (NCBI taxonomy): Eukaryota > Metazoa > Chordata > Mammalia > Rodentia > Cricetidae > Bramus > Bramus lutescens. The sequence continues at coordinate 1,653 of LOEQ01007869.1, read as the reverse complement.
GATATACACTCTCTTTGGGACTTCAAAAGCAATTTGCAATGGAATCTGAAGTCTGTAGCCAAGGTGAATTATCATAGCCAGTGTAGTTCAGCACACCTTAGTGACATGAAAGAATATTAGATAGGTGTATTCACTGCTGGAGATTAGGATCATCACAGAAGAAAAGACTGTTCACAATTTACTAACAACTTTTCTCAAATACGTGCCTGGATAAGTCATGACTAATCTATTCATTGGGTTTTAGTGACAAATTTGAAGCCAGTCCTCATTTTGGTTTTTCATCTCTGTGATATACTTGACCAACAAAGTTCCTGTGTGCTTTTTGTTGTTGTTTGGTTTATCCTTCTACCAAGAATATATGAAAGTTATTGTAAGCTAATCCCTAACAGAACAGACAGGGAGTTATCACACTTCCGTGAGACAGGAACAGACAGGACTGTGTTTGGCTCCCACATTCCCCTTCTCTGGTTTGTGTTACTGTTTTTGTAGTTTACATAAGGAAATTGGCTCAACATACTTCATAGTGTGCCAAAAAATTAGGAAAAAAGCTAGAGCAAAGATTTGAGAAAACAGATAAAGTGAATTTCCTTAGCATTAGAGAGGATCTACCAGTATATAGAGAAATAATTCATTTGAATTTAGACTACAACTGTTTCAACTAGAGTCTAATTTCTAGGACATAGCACTAGTAATTGGCATTGCATAGCTTTTCCATGAACTTGAAGAGAAACATTTATATTGGTATTATAGATGAAGAAATGGAGTCATGAAAGGGTTAAAACCATACTAACCTTAGTCCCATGCTTAGACAATGGTGAAACCAAAGTTCACAACCTGCTTTTAACTATTTAACTCTACTATTATTAGACTAGTCAAAAAAGCCTCATGAATAGAAGCCAGTTATACATATTGGGCCTAGACCAAGTCCTTGGTTTATAAAGATTGAGAAACACTTATGAAATTGTTATTCCAGACCAAACAGGTAATGAGCCATGGCAAACACTGTTTCTCTAAATGTTGAATATCAACATGGACTCAGCAAGTGATTTCTGTGTGTTTCCTTCCCTTCCTTGCCTTATCATCTTATTCAGATGCCTGAAGTCCATAGCCTTCCTTATGTGGTTTCTATCCTTTGGCTTTCCATGTTTTTGTCTTTTTACTCCATGCCACAAAACTTTTTTCCAAAATAAACAGTTCCCTGAATAAGGAGGTTGTTCGGGGCTGTAACCCTGTAACAAGTATCCATTGTTACTATCTTATCTAATGAACTTGTACAGTACCCTCAGAACCAGTTCATGTAACCATAACCAATCATATTTCTCCTGATTCCTTCAAACAGGCTCAATTTCCTTTGGTGTCACCAAGGTGCATAACCTTGGTTTCTTTGCACTCATGTCTTCCTTTGCATACATGCAGGATACTTGTCTATGCTATCAGTGTCAACTCTCAAAAGGAAGAGACAATTATTGTGCAGAATTTTGTATTATCTGGCAAACAATAAAATTAAATATTAAATGAACAACTGAATGAATAAGTATAACATAATGAACATTATCATGAAAACAGAATATTCATTTAAAAACAATATGGCGTCAAGATTACATATCTGTTAGTTGTCAGTTGGACAGTGTTTGTTGCGGGAGCTCCTTCCGC
>LOEQ01007868.1:73945-92631 GCA_001685075.1 Bramus lutescens | reverse complement strand
TCCTTATACTATGGTAACATTTATGGTAACTCTTATCTTACTATGGTAACCTTTATCTTGTTAAGGTGACCCTTATGGCAACTCTTCTCTTATTATAGTAACCCTTCTGTTGTGAGTGCATCATAGTTCACTTACTTGTTGAGCTTATGTAAGCAAACTGTATAAAATACTTATGCTAATAAAGCACAGCATGCAGTTGCCATTGCTGATTTCGCTCTCCATCCCCAGTGTCCTGGTTTATTCGTGACCCTTCGACACACTAGACGTCAACAGCTATGACAAGCAATGCTTTTTTAGAAGAGTGGAGCAGAGGCCAGTTGTAATAACTTTCTCTCAGAGAGGAACAGAATTGCTACATCTAATGGGGTAAACTTCCCTTCACAACTACAGGTATTTCTTAACTTCTGGCAGTCAGGATACCCTTCCTTCCAGAAATTTAACACTTGCAAGATGAATTTGCACAAAGCTACCACTTTAATCCTAGTCATGCTGTTTAGTAGATTAATGTCTCATGTGGTCAGAAAAAATATAGAGATATACAATAAAGATAGATTCAGATAAAAAACTTTAAAGGTTTACAGTGTGTTTAAAAATATACATAGGCTTGGGAATGAAAAGAAAAAGGGCAAAACACTCCTTAAAATTAGAGTAAGAAAAAAGCCAGTAATGATAGAAAATACAGAGTTTCTGGATACTGTATGTTGTTGTGTTGTCTTTAAATTGTTTGACTGCTGAGGAAGGAGTATCACTTGCTAAAAAGACATTTCATTATAAATGCTGCTGGATTAATCCAACTTATCTATACATTTGTATTTATTTTAAAAACAATCTTTTTTACATACCAATCCCAGTTTCCTCTTCTTTCTGTCATCCCACTCCTTCCAACTTTTTCCCATCCCACACCCAATCTACTCTTCAGAGAGGGTGAGACCTCCCATGGGATTGTCAGTGAAATGTTTCACATCACTTGAGGTAGGACCAAGGCTCTCCCTAATTTATCTAAGCTGAGTAAGGTATTCCTCCTTTAGTAATGGGCTCCAAAGAGCAAGTTCATGCAATAGGGATAAATACTGGTTTCATTGCTCATGGTTCCATCAACCTCCCATGCCATACAACTGTCACCCTTATTCAGATAACCTAGTTTGATCTTATGCTGGTTCCTCAGCTGTCAGTCCAGGGTCAGTGAGGTCCCATGAGCTCAAGTCATGTGCTTCTGTGGGTATTCCCATCATGGTCTTGACTCCTTTGTTTGTACTGTCGCTTTTCCCTGTCTGTGACTTAACTCCAAGAGTTTGGCCCAGTGCTTAGCTGTGGATCTCTGCATCTGTTTCTATCAGTTACTGGATGAATGTTCTATGATGACAATTAAGGTAGTCATCAATCTGATTACAGGGAAAGGGCAATTTAGGTACTCTCTCCACTATTGCTTAGATTCTTTGTGGAGGTCCTCCTTGTGGTTTCCTGGGAGTTTTCCTAGTGTCTGGTTTCTCGATAATCCCAAAATGGCTTCCTCTTTTAAGGTTTCTCTTTCCTTGCTCTCCTTTTCTGTCCTTTATTAAACTTTATCTTCTCAAAACAGACAGGTGGATCAATGGAATCAGATCGAAGACTCTGGTATTAATCCACATACCTATGAACACCCAATTTTTGACAAAAAGTCTAAAATTATACAATGGAAAAAAGAAGGCATCTTCAAAAGCTGGATGTCAACAAGTAGAAGATTGCAAATAGATCCATATCTACTTGCATTCACAAAACTCAATTCCAAATGGATCAAAGACCTCAACATAAATTAAGCAACACTGAACCTCATTGAAGAGCAAGTGGGAATTAGCCTTGAATACTTTGGCTCAGGAGATCACTTGCTAAGTATAACACCAGTAGCACAGACACTAAGATAAACAATTAATAAATGGGACTGTCTGAAACTGAGACGCTTCTGTAAGGCAAAGCAAACAGTCAACAAAACAAATTGGCAACTTCCAAATTTAACCCCACTTCAGACAGAGGGCTAAACTCTAAAGCATACAAATAATTCAAGAAACTGGATATCAAAATACCAAATAATCCAATTAAAAAAGGGGATGCAGATCTAAACAGAAACTTCTCAACAGAGGAATCACTAATAGCTGAAAAGTGCTTAAGGAACTGCTCAACATTCTTAGCCATCAGAGAAATGCAAATCAAAATGATTCTGAGATGCCACCTTATACTAGTCAGAATGGCTAAGATCGCAAGCACTAATGATAGCTTATACTGGAGAGGATGCAGAGTAAGGTGAAAATGCCTCCAACCTAAATATTTTGAAAATGCTTTGACTTCAAAATTAAAGTCAAAAGATAAGTTACTTTGGAGAAGGGGTTTTGCTTTTGTTTCCACAGGAAATGAAGGGCTGTGGTTTTATTATGGGTTAAGAAAAATAAGGTTTATTTAAGGAAGGCACCTAGAAAAATCTCTAATGGGGATGGATGACCCAGGTAATCCAACATTTCAGAGTACCTCTGTTGTAGTTTCCTCTGAGTTCTACATATAGAACAAGCACAAAGCTGATCCTGAGCTGATCCAGCCTCACAGAATACTCCAATCAGGACTTGAACATAATCCTAAATTTTCTATGGGTCCCCATAGAGTTATAAATGCCCCCAAACAGTGGTAAGTATCATAGAAAAGTATGCCCACATTCCCAAAAGATTAACTATGAATGTTTGGTTTGTTTAGCATGTTGCTTACAACTTGTTATGGATAATGATCAAGACAAAAGATAAACAAATGAGATTAGATTCGAGTTCTTGTTTTGAAAAGAAAAAAAGGGGAAATTCTGTAGGATAATGTTTTTGTGCACTGTAAGGATTTGTTACTTGTATTAGTTTAATAAACACTGATCTGCCAGTAGCCAGACAGGATGCATAGGAGGGGTGACCAGACTAAGAGAATTCTGTGATGAGGAAAGCTGGAGTGGGTCACTAGCCAGATGCAGAGGATGCAAGATGAGAATGCCTTACTGAGAAAAGTTACCAAGCCATATGGCTAAACAGAAAAAAGAATTGTGGGTTAATTTAAGTTGTACGAGCCAGTGAATAATAAGCCTGAGCTAATAGGCCAAACAGTTTATAATGACTATAAGACTGTATATTTCTTTGGGACTGAATGGCTACAGGACTGGGAGGAACAAAATCTTTCATCTATAAATGGTGCCCAATGTGCTGTAATATTAGTGACAGGTTCTCTAGTTAATATCTGGGAAGCAGAAACTGCATGAACATGGTCACGAGTCAGACATGATTTACAAAAGGCAGAGCAGAATGTGACATTGCCAGGTCTGTAAAAAATGCCACCAAAGAGAAATGTGTACATATATGAGTATGAAACTAATAATAACCAGTCTTCAATATTCAAGAAGAGAGGTTTGGCCTATGTCCTCAAAAGAGAGGTTTTAATGCTGTAAAGTTCAAGATCATTCCAAAATATGCATATTAGCAAGATTTTTGAACATGTGAGTAAACCAAACAGAACACATAGAAATGGAAATTTTACAAAAATCATTCCTACTTGATAAATTTTAAGAGGAATAACTCACTATATCAATAGTTCACTGTTAACCCTAGTTTCCACAATAGTTTACTTTTATATTTTAATGATGATTAAGTGACTCTTACATCCTCTATCAATAATCCCTCTGTCTTAGTTATTTTCCTATTGGAAACTAAAGGAAACTTTAGTCTTTGGGGTGCCTTCTCATTCAAACTACTACAAATTCTGATTCTCCAAAATAAATCAGAAGAATGGCTATAAATGTTCCAACTGAAGAATTTTTAAAACTATAGTTCATAGGCATTGAGAAATAGGACAATATTCATAGAAATTTAATGATAATGATACATGAAAATTTAAAACTGTTGAGAAGAGATTAAAATACCTTCACTCTTCCAACTATTGCTATTATGATCATAAAACATTTCATAAAGAGTCTTAAATGATCACCTTTTGGTTGTTGATTTGGAAAATACTGACTTGGAAAATGAAGACATTTTTTATGGCGTATTAATCAGATTTTCATCACTGTGGTAAAGTATCCTACACAAACAATTTAAAAGGAAAATAATTAACTTTGAGTAATGATTTCAATTCTGCAATGTGGCAAGTATGTGCAGAGCAGAAAAGCTATGACATGAGTAGTAAATGTGGAGACCATTGAGAGTTTTTATTTCTGTGACAAAATTAGTTGGCAAACTGTTGCTATATTTATAACATAATGGGAAATGGGATTCCTTGAAAGCTAGGTCCTAGATAGAGGTAATAGGGCATTCAAAGCATGCCCAAGAAGGGTACACTTTTTTCCTGTCTGCATCTCTTAACCTACCCTGTTTTCCCTCCTCTCCCCTTTCTTAACTGCCATGAGAGTCATGACCATCATTTCTCTACCACATGTAACATACTGCAATCCTATTTTATCTGAAACCATAAAATCCTTTTAATTTTTCCCTTTTTAATGTGGTTGTTCTCTGGTATTTTGTCACAGCAATGGAAAGCGGAACAACACATCTGCTAATTGCATATTCTTCTTTAAAGTCCTCTGAATCCTAAAACAGGAATTATAGTGAATGTGAAGAATATGTATTGTTTCCAATAATTTAAAAAATGTTATGATCAAATTTTTTGCTACTCTAAGATGGTAAAACCTAAGTCTCTAAGTGATAACCCATTATATTAATTTTATATCAATAACAAATTATTCCAAAGCAAGCCACATAAAACAGCGCAAATGCATTTTTTACAGGTTCTACTGGTCTGAAGTTGGTCATAAAAAGACTGACTTCACTTGAAAACTCACACTATTGAGTTGCTTTCTTATCTGAAGGCTTAGATTTTCCTTAAAGTCTATTCAGGGTCTTATTAGAATTTATTTACATGTTTGTGAATGACCTAGATACTTATTCTCTTTTTGGCTATCATCCAAGGTGTTTCTCAATGCCTGGAGCTGTTCTGTATCTATCCTCAGTGCTAAGATGCTCCATTATTTTAAGCCCTTTGTCCTTTAAAACTCTTGCAGTAGGAGGAACTCAGTGTCTTTTAAGTGTTAACCTGATTATATCTGATAATCAAATAATCATATCTTGTACACTCTCCCTATTTTAGTATGGACTTACTTGAGGTCTTAATGACATATGCATAATCTCCTTTGTGAAATACTGTAACATAATCCTAGGATTATATTCAGAGTCCACCCACATTCATCAGGGAATTAACAAAAACTTGGGCAAGAGACATTTCAAGTCATCTGAAAATCCTGTATTTTGTATTTAATAATAAAGCACATAAAGTTTTAAGACTGAAATGTTTTTCCTTTTATTTTACATAACACAACAAAAAGGATTCTTATAGCAGCCATTTCACAGAGAGTGAAGTGTGAATTTCTAGAATTTTACTGTAGTACTGTACTTCTTCAGATATTTAATGTGTTTACTGCCAGACAATGTTTAACTGGAGATACATGTTGTACAAAGTATTTGAATAAGTTCTCCCAGTGTACCAAATATATTTACACATACATTCTTCCTGTCTTCAACCTCATAGTCTTAATGGATTTATTTTATGAATAAAGCGCAGTTATCCAGAACTGCCCCATAACACTGTAGAAAATTCAGAATGGTGACACAAACATCCATTGTTCTTTATAGAATCTAAAAATCCCCTGAAATTCTATTCTCCTTATTTATATTAGCACCATACAAAAGGATACAGTAAAATTCTGTAGGATGATATAGTAAATAGGATACTTCTTATGTTTATGTGTGTGGGTGCATGTATATGTATGTGTATTTGAATATATGTTTGTATGCCTTTCTGGTGTGTCCCTAAGTTTTCTCTCCATTTTTATTTATTGAGACAGAATCTTTCACTGTAGAAGAATCTCCCAATTCCAGCTAGTCTAGACAGCCAGCTTTTCCCAAGTATTCCATATCTTTCCACCTTTCAAGTTCTGGGTGTGCAGGTACCCACCATGCCTGACTGACTTTTATATGGGTTTTGGTGATCTAAAATTCAATCCTCACCCATGAGCTGAAAGCTATCACTGTACCATCTCCCCACCACAGATGAAAAAAAAAATAATGGAATCTTTACAAGCTTCCTACATGATGTATTCCCCTGCTCTTTTTCAGTATCTACCTACATCTAAGATAAAAATATACTTTATTATTTTCATTTTCTCTATTATCATATCTCTAAGTTAGAACACCAGGAAATTCTTAATGTGGATAAGGAACAATCTTCCTCCATATGCAGATCTTTAAACAATATCAAAGCCTTGAATTTTATAATTTAAATATTAACAACTGAATGAGACAAAACGTTGTAGTCATTGGCTGTGTTGTGTGATGCAAGAGAATGTAGTAGACTATTAAATGTATGAAATGCCATCACTGATAGAATTGCTTGATCTTAAATAAACAGTTTCCAAGGTTTGAGCAACTTACAAAGGTGAAGGATGACTCTACTAATTATTCAGAATAACTTATTTTGTTCAGATATTAGCTCTTCTTGGTACAATCGGGAAGCCANATATGTGGCTACTGAGATCTTAAATGTGCTCAGCACAATTAAGTAATTTAATAATTCATATTATTTAATTTTCTCTCATTATAAATGCCATAAGTATACAATAGATATTCTGTTGGATGATGAAGGTCTAGATCCATGGATATGTTAAATCAGCAGCAGATGCCTTTCAAAGATAGTAATGCCTGCATAGTTACAAATTTCCCTTGTATACAAAGGATTTTAGGTGATTTTAAAATATTAGGAAGAACTTTTATTAGTGAATTTTAAAATGTTACATAAATTTTAGGCCAACATTTCTGTGTGTGGTTCTTTGGCCAGAAGAAGTAGACCCTTTAGGAATTTGCTGAATTATCAGGCATCCCTTAAGACAAGAGGCACAGACTTGGAAGGAGGCATCATGTAATCTGCTGCTAACGAGCTCCCCAAGGCAATTCTAATAGACTTTTGAAATCATTGTAGTAGAACATTAATGCTATAAAATGGTCAATTAAATTATTACTAAATATCATTAATTATTCAATGATTGCTTAATGTAATACAAATAGAAAAACTTCAAATATTATTTCAGGTATTCATGGCTCACATTTATTTTATGATTCTGCTTAACAAGGACTGTAAAAGTTAAAAAGGCAAATCTTCCAAGCCTGATGTCTCACTCAGTGGATTGACATATTTTCTGGGTTCCTAATGGCCGTTCCAGTGAGAGGAGATGCTGTCAGATATTTTATCATACTAAATGCTACCATGGCTTTGAGATTTCTACCAATGCACATTTCTTGAGTTGCAGTGGTGCTTTGGAGCTAGGAAAAGATCTCAAAGGAATCATTTGGTTTTAATCCAACTATCATTGAAATTGCTCAGTATTGGAACAATTTGTGAAATGTGAAACTTTTTAATTAATCAGCCTCTTTTGTATCCAGGACATTATTATATAAAAGAAATATTTCTGTATTCTNACATATTTTCTGGGTTCCTAATGGCCGTTCCAGTGAGAGGAGATGCTGTCAGATATTTTATCATACTAAATGCTACCATGGCTTTGAGATTTCTACCAATGCACATTTCTTGAGTTGCAGTGGTGCTTTGGAGCTAGGAAAAGATCTCAAAGGAATCATTTGGTTTTAATCCAACTATCATTGAAATTGCTCAGTATTGGAACAATTTGTGAAATGTGAAACTTTTTAATTAATCAGCCTCTTTTGTATCCAGGACATTATTATATAAAAGAAATATTTCTGTATTCTTTCTTTTCATTGTTAAACTTTTTGTCTTCAGTAATGTGAATTAAATTAGGCATTGTTCACAGATCAAACTTCCTATTGTAAAGGACTAATCATTTAAAAAAAGAAAAAAAAGGAAACTCATAAACCATTGTTTCCCCAAGAAGAATTACATTTAATCTTTAATGGACATGCTATTACCTATTTCACTTTTTATGTATTTTAATGAATTACCACTATTTACTACATACCAGAAGCCTGTAGTAGAAAAATTATGGGAATAAATTTATGTGGATGGGAATGTGAAACACAAGAAATAAAATACCAATATGTACTAGAAGAAAGTATTTAATTCTCTCATCCTGTGTCTCTCATATACAAATAGGCAAATGACATTCAATTTAGAATGATTGTGGTAATTAAATAATAATAAAAATGAATATGTGTGACTAATATTATTCAAAAAATTCTAGCAAACCGAAACATTCATAAGAGAAGAAACAGTACTACCATTGAAATGGAAATTTGCTGTGAAAGTAACCAGCATATCTCTATTAAACTGGACTATATTACTTCATTCTTTTGATGGATTTTATATTAGAAAATATTAAAATAATATACATTATTTCTTTATTTTGGTAAATGTTTTGCTAACTTTAAATATTTATTTTTGATAGTTTCATTCTTGATGATAACTTCCATTTTAATGGTGTCTGTATTAGTATTTGATGGCTTATTAATACATGCTGATAAAGATTATGAATTTCATAACTGATAACATGTTTTCTTCTGTTATATTCCTTTGCAGTTAGTTTCATGTTTGACATAATTTCAACATTCAAAAAATATGAGAATGTAACTTTATGTTCTTCACTTGATTTACCAATTGCTTATATTTATATTTTAATGTATTCACTGTTTCCGTTTTTATAGATATACACTTATTTTAGTATGTTTTCTCTCAGAACAACTGTATCTTCTTATATAATTACAGCACAGAACATTTTATGTGATATAGAAGTGTGAGCTAGATCTGGTCATATCCTATACATGTCCATTTTCCCTGTAATCTCATTTATACAAATCCCCATTCACCCTCAGTTCCAATCAATCCATTATCATGCTTTCCAATTAGTTGTCATGTTTCATTGGTTTTCTTCTTTTTGCAAAATTCATTCAGCCTTTCTTTCTATTTTTTGATACTTGCCTTTTTGAATAATAAAATTATTTTTCACCATTTGTTTGCTGTCCTTATGGTTATATCCTGCTTGCAAATTGTAAGGAAATGTAACAAATTTAATCCAATATTTTGCTTTATGTTTTTCCTTTTATTGAAAACAGATATTTTCCTCGTGTAACATGTCCTAATTATAGTTTCCTCTCCCTGTACTCCTCCAAGTTCCTCCCCACCTCCCTTACTCTCCAGATCTGAAGATAGAAACTTAAAAGAAATCCCACACTAGCTCTGAATTGAGAATAATAGATGGTTTTCTTATTTAGGGGTAGACTCACAGATCAATATCCTCTACTGGGACAGAGAACAGCAACTGAATCCCGCAGCAGCTGGTAAAAGAGGCCAGACCCATGTTTTATATTGGCATAAATAGTGTAAGAGGCCATGCCCCAGTGGATGGTTAACTTAAAGGCTATTGGCTATAGGATTTCCTACATCACAGATCCATTCCCTTTCTCTCTCTCTCATTAGAAAAGATCAGGCTTCTGAGAGATCACAACCAAAAATGACAAGATAAAATATAATAAGATAAAGCAAAAACTTTCATATTGAAGTTTGATATGACAAACCAACAGGAGAAAAAGAGTCTCAACATCAGACATAAGAGTCAGACTTTTATTCTCAAAGTCAGCAGTCCCATAAAAATAATAAACTAAGAGCTATAGTTTATAGACAGAGGACTAACCTGTTGCAGACCTATAATAGACCCAGTGATTGCTACTTCAGTCTCTATGGGCTCATATTTTCCTCGCATATTTGATTCAGTGGGCCTGATGTCCACTATCTTCTCTGACTCTTAGAATATTTCTACCTCCTCTTTGGCAGGAGTCCCTGACTTCTGAGCAGAGGAATTTGATGGAGGCCTACAATTTAGACATTCTCTCTTATTGTATAATGCTTGGCTCTGTATATCTGCATCTGTTCACATCTGTTGCTGAAGGAAACCCCTCTGATGATGACTGGATAAGACACTGATCTATGAATACAACAGAATATCATTAGGAATATTTGGAATTTTTTAACTTTTTTTGACCAGTATTGTTTGATTTTTATTCTAAATCTCTGGGCTATCTAAGTCTCTGATTCTTGGTTACCCAAGTAGGGTCAGGTGCCAGCTTGTTCTCATACAATGGGTCTTAGATCAAATCAGACACTGATAAACTACTCCCGCAATTTCTGTGGCACCATCACCAAAGCATATTTTGCAGGAAGCTCAGAATAGAGGATAAAGATTTTGTGTCTGGGTTTGTGAACATGTTTCTCTTTCATGGTATGCAAAGTACTTTCTAAAGGACTTGGACCTAGTGGTGAGAGCTCCATGTAGACACCAGTTCAACTTCTCTATGTTCAATGAGTTTTGTGGGTGTTGTTCTTGACAATGGGGTCACTATGCAAGTTTGCAGCAGTTTTTTTTGTTTGTTTGTTTGTTTGTTTTAGCAACAGCCTAGGTTGCTTAGGGATTGTCATGGGACATCATTGGCCAGCAGCTCAATTGAATGCAACCCAGACTCTCCACTTGAAGTGTTGCCTGGTTGTAAGAGATGACCAGGTGAAACTACATTTCTGTCATTACTAGGAGTCCTCATATAGATCACCTTTATATATTCCAGTATATTTATACTGCACTAGGTTTCCATGCTGGCCCCATGTGCCACCCCAATTCTAGCTCTCCTTCCCAGCACTTCTCTCTCAAGCACTTCTTCCCCTCAACTCAACACCTATTCTGCCTCTAGTCTGCCCATAAAGTCTGTTCCACTTTCTTCTCCCAGGGAGAATGCTGCATCCCATTAGACCATTCCACTTTATGTAACCTGTCTGTGTCTATGCATTATTGATTGGTTATCATTTACTTAATGGCTAATATTTCCTTATAAGTGAATATATACAATATTTATCTTTCTGCTTCTGGATTACGTGACTCAGGACATTATTTTTCTAGTTCCATCCATTTGCCTGAAAATTTCACAATGATTTGTTGTTTTTTGACATCTGAGTAATTTTCTTTACCCATTCTTTCGTTGGGGGACATCTAGGATCTTTCCAGTTTCTGACTATTATGAATAAAATCAAATGAATATGGCCAAGCAAGTGTCCTTGTTGTAGGATTGAGCATCCTTTGGGTATATATCCAAGAGTGGTATAGCTGGGTCTTCAGATAGACTTCCGATTCTCTGAGGAATCACCATACTGATTCTCTTAATGACCATGTAAGTTTGCAGGCCCAACAGCAATGGTGGTGTGTTCCCCTTACTTCACATCCTTGCCAAAATTAGCTGTCACTTTTGTTTCCATCTGAACTATTCTGACAGGTATAAGATTTAATCTCAAACTAGTTTTGATTTGCATTTCCCTGATGGCTAAGGATATTGAACACTTTTTAAGTGTTTCTCAGCCATTTGAGATAGCTCTATTGAGAATTCACTGTTTAGATCTGTTCTGCAGATTTAATTGGATTATTTGTCTTTTTAATAGCTAGTTTTTTGAAATCTTCATATATTTTAGTTATTAGTCCTCTATTAAAGGTGGAATTAGAAAAAAAGGTTTTTTTTTCCCATTCTGTAGGCTGCTGTTTTGTCTAATTGTCAGTGTCCTTTTTCTTACAGAAGCTTTTCAGTTTCATGAGGTCTAACTAATTTTTGAGTTTAGCAGAGCCTGTGTTAATACTGTTATGTTCAGGAATTTGTCTACTGTGCCAATGAGTTTAAGGCTGTTTCCAAATTTGTCTTCCATCAGGCTCAGTGTGTCTGGTTTTATGTTGAGATCTTTAATCTGCTTGAACTTGAGTTTTTTGCAAAGTGATAAAATCTCTTTGCATTCATTTACATGCACTCATCTAGTTTGACCAGCAGCATTTGTGGAGATGCTTTCTTTTTCCATTATATATTTCTGGCTTCTTTATATAAAAAATATGTGTTCATATTATGTTAATTTATGTTTGAGACTTCAATTCGATTCCATTGATTAACCTTTCTGTTTTTATGTCAATACCATGTGGTTTTTCTTGCTGGATTTCTGTAGTACAACTTGAAATCAGGGATAATGATTCCTCCAGAAGTCCTTTTATTTCTCAGGATTGTTTTAGCTACCCTGAATCTTTTTCCATATGAAGTTGACCATTGTCCTTTCAAAGTGTGCAAAGTATTGTGTTGGAATGTGGATGGAGAATACATTGAATCTGTAGATTGCCTTTGGTTGAATGGCGATTTTTACTATCCCAATCCTACTGATCTAGGAGAATAAGAGTTCTTTACATCTTCTTTTATCTTCTTCAATTTGGTCTTAAAAGACTTGAAGTTTTGACCATAAATGTTTTTTTACTGCTTGCTTAGAGCTACCCCCAAAATATTTTATTTTATCAGAGGATAAAATTGTTGTTGATTGCCTCATTTCTTTCTCAATCCATTTGTTGTTTGTATACAGGAGGCTACTGATGTTTGTTTGTTTGTTTGTTTGTTTGTTTATTTATTTGTTTATTTAGCTTGTATCCAGCCAGTTGCTGATAGAGTTTACCAGCTGTAGAAGTTTCCTTGTGGAATTTTTATGGTCACTTATTTATACTACCATATCATGTGCAAATAATGATACTTTTGTTCATTTTTTTCCAATTTTTATCCTCTTGATCTCCTTCATTTATTTGTCTTATTTCTCTCCTAAAATTTCAAATACTATATTAAGTAGATGGAGTGAGTGGACAACCTTGTCTTATTCCTGATTTTAGTGGAATTGCTTGAAGTTTATCTCTCTTCAGTTTGATGCTGGTTATTGGCATGCTGTGAATTGCCTTTATTATGTAAATTTTGTCCCTGTTATCCTTAATATTTTCAGGACTGTTATCATGAATGGGGACTGAATTTTGCTATTCTTTTTCTGAATCTAATGAGATGATCATGTGTTTTGCTTTTCTTTTAGTTTCTTTATAAGGTGGATTATATCTACTGATTTTAATATATTAAAACATCTTGCATATCTGGGATAGAGTCTACTTGATAATGGTGAGTGTTTCTTTTGATTTGTTCTTGGACTGAGTTTGCAAGTGTTTTATTGAATATTTTCAATCTATATTCATAAGGGAAGTTTGTTTATGATTCTCTTCCTTTGATGAGTCTTTATGTGGTTTGATTATCAAGGTAATTATGGCCTTATAACATGAATTGGGTTAAGTTCCTTCTGTTTCTATATTGTAGAATAATTTGAGCAGTATTGATGTTAACTTTTCTTTGAAAGTCTGGAGGAATTCTTTGTCAAACCCATCTGGATGTTTTGGTGTTTGTTGTCATGTCTCTCATTTCATTTCTGATTTTGCCAATTCGGATATTCTCTTTTAGTTTGTATGTATAATGGTTTGTCTATTTTTGATTTTCACAAGCAACCATTTCTTTTCATTGATTCTTTGTATTTTCTTTGCTTCTATTTTATTTATTTTAGTCCTAATTTTAATATTTCTTGTTGTCTGCTTCTCTTATATGTGCTCAATTTTATTTTTCTGGAGTGTTCAGGTATGTTGTTAAGTTGCTAGTACGAGATCACTCCAATTTTTAAATTTATTTTATTATTATTATTAAAAATTTCCACCTCCTGCCCCCTNGAGCATCCAAACAGACTAGGCTCCCAAACAGCCAGTACATGAAGTAGAATCAAAGCTCAGATCCATTGTCCTTTGCTTCTCAGTCAGATCTCCTTGTCAGCCACGTTCAGAGAGTCTGGATTGAACTATGAATTTTCCTCTTAGCATTGCTTTCATTTTGTCCCATAAATTTTTGTATACTGTGTATTCATTCTTACTGAGTTCTAGAAAGTCTTTCTTTCTTTCTTTACCCCTGTCTTGAGCCATTTTCATTCAGAATATATTTGTTCAGTGTCTATCAGTTTTTAACTTTCATTTTTGATGCCCATTTTTGTTTCTATTTATTTTATTTTTCAACTTAATTTCTTTATTGATTCTTTGGTAATTTCACATCATGCACCCCAATTACACTAATTTTTTCAGTCCCTCCATATCCTTCATTCACCCTTGCAACATCATTCTCCCAAAAGAAAAAAAAATAAAGCAAACCAAACAAATAAATAGCATTTTGATCCTCCATGTTTCCCATCTCACCAATACATCTTTCATCTTAGTAGGATTGGAAGCCATAGGGTGTCACACAGTATACCCTTTTGTTCTTTCAGCTTTATTTGCAATTGCTCATTGCAATGAGTCATTGTTCTGTTTCAAAGTCTCTGATTTCTGGTACACCATCATCACTGAACCATCACCAAAACTCCTCTCAAATATACTCCACTGTCAATGTGGTACATGTTGATCCTGAGAGTATCATTCTGCAGGACCAGTCCCTTCACATGCTCCAGTAGAACATAGATGGGTTTGATGTTTAGGTAAGCCAAACCAAGGTCCTGAATGTGGGCCTCCATGGCAGTAGAGGTAGTCAGTCCTATCTGCTCCCCTCAGGAAGAGGTGGAACAAGCTCTCCTACACCTGCTGTAAAGGGTTGTAGCATAAATCTTTAATACAGAGGTGGGGAGACTGGTCAGTTCTCCTGAGTGTGGGTCCAGTTCTCCTGTGCCCAGTTCCTTGGGGCGAGCCCTCTTATGAGAGGAGGGGCCAGCTCTCTTGTTGCAGTGTCCTGTGAAGGTCAGGGCCAGTGAAGGGCTCAACATGGCCCTAGAATTCCATCATGTATGGTTCTTATCGCCCCCTGTGGTAACATGGGCCACAGACATCAATACAGATCCCAGCTACAGCAGGACCACTGACCCAGACATGGCCCTCAGGAGCAATTTAAGCCTAGGCTTCACCATGGTCCCTATGGTCAAGTCACCCTGATCAGTATGGCCCTAGCAACAGCATGGCTCTTGGACACCAACATGCACCCAGGTGGTTGGTCTCTGATAGTCTCATAGGAAGCATGTAGTTATTTACATTGTCTTGTACTTATTGAAACTTGTTTTGTGTTTCAATATATTGTCAGTCTTGGAGAAAGTTCCATATGGTACAGAGTAGATGGTACATTCTTTTGTGCTTGGACAAAATGTTCTTTAAATATCTTTTAGGTCCATTAGGTTTATAACACCTGTTAGCTTCAATATTTCTCTTGCTAAGTTTTTTTCTTATGACCTGTCCTTTGGTGAGAGTGTGATATTGACGTTTCCTGCTATCAGTGTTTGAGGGTCAATGTGTGATTTAAGCCATAGTAATATTCCTTTTAGAAAAGTGATTGCTCCTGTGTTTGGGGCATATATGTTAAGAAATGAAATTTCATCTTGGTGGTTTCTCCCTTTGATGGATGTATACTGTCCTTCCATACATTTTTAAATTGATTTGTTTTTGAACTCCTCTTTGTTAGATATTAATACATCTGTACCAGCTTGCTTATCATGTCTGCTTGCTAGCCATTTAAACTCTTTATCCTGATATGATGCCTATCCTTGATATTCATGTGTGTTTCTTGTATACAACAAAAGGATAAATCTTGTTTTCACATCCATTCTGCTAGTTTTTTTTCTTGATTAATTGAGACCATTGATACTGACAGATATCAATGACCAATGAATGTTCATTCCTGTTATTTTGTTTGTGGTTT
Source organism: Bramus lutescens (assembly GCA_001685075.1). NCBI lineage: Eukaryota > Metazoa > Chordata > Mammalia > Rodentia > Cricetidae > Bramus > Bramus lutescens. The sequence goes on along the minus strand of LOEQ01007868.1, from coordinate 77,035 downwards.
TGGTATTGGCATTCTATGTGACCATTTGTGTCTATTTTTCCTTTATTTTGATAATGTTGGTGTGAGATTATTTATATCCTTGGTGTTTTATGTGTGCAGTTAACCTCAATAGGTTAGAGTTTCCCTCCTAACACCTTTTTGTAGGCCTGGATTTGTTCATAGACATTGTTTAAATGTGACTTTGTCATAGAATATCTTATTTTTCTCCATCTGTGGAGATTTTATTGGTTATAGTAGATGGCATCTGAGGTCTCTTAGAGTCTGTATCACATCTCTCCATGCCCTTCAGACTTTTAGAATCTCTATTGAGAAGTCAGGTGTAATTCTAGTAGGTTTGCCTCTACATGATACTTTACCTTTTTCCCTTGTAGATTTTGATTATTTTTTATTTTTGTTCTGTATGGTCAGTGTTTTGATTATTATCGGGTGAGAGTACACTCTTTTCTGGTCCAATCTGTTTGGCGTTCTGTAGCCTTCTTGTTCCTTTATAAGCACATCCCTCTTTTGGCTGGGAATATTTTCTTCTATGACTTTGTTTAATATATTTTCTGAGCCTTTTGGACAGGGTTACTTATCCTTCCTTTATACCTATTAGTTTCAGGTTAGGTATTTTCATATTTTCCCACATTTTCTGGATGCTTTGTGTCAGTATTTTTTCATTTAACATTTTTTTTGACTGGTGTATCTATTTCTTCTCCATATTTTCAAGTCCTGAACATCCCTCTTCTATCTCTTGTATTCTGTTGGTGAAGGTTTTCTCTGTATAGTTCCTGTTCAAATTCTTAAATGTTGCATTTCAAAAGTTCCCTACATTTCTGTTTTCTTTATTGTTTCTATTTCCATTTTTAGGTCTTGACTAGTTTTGTGTCATGACTTTCAAATGCTTATATTTTCTTAGCTCTCTTTAGATTTGTTTATTTCCTCCAATTCTTTGTGTGTGTTTTCCTGGGTTTCATTAAGCAATGCATTCTTTTCCCATTTAAGGACATCTGTTCTCTTCATATAAGAGGTTTTAAGGTCTTTTTCCTGGGATTCAGCTATATTGGAATATTCATGGCCCATTGTGGTAAGATAGCTGGACTCTCTTGGAGACATAGTGCCCTGGCTGTTGTTGATTTTGTTTTTATGCTGGAGTTTTCTTGGTGATGATTTCTTGGTTTGTTTTTGTTGGGTGGGTGTTTTCTTTGGTTTCTACTTCCTCTATGGATATTTGGAGAGTGTGGTAGCTGTGTGTTGTCTGTTTTCCTGCCCTGTTCAGTGGGCATGTTCACAGGGAATGTCTTCTGTTGTTAGAGGCTGGGTAACTGTGAAGAGATGGGGGAAGAAAGTTTGGAATAGAAGATCTTTGGGGTCCATTAGAAATGGGGTCAGAGAGGCAAGGGAGACCATAGTATTTTTTCAAACTATAGAGCTATGTATGAGACTGGGACGATTGGATCTCAGGAAAAGTATGAGAGGTGTGGGTCTGCATTCAGCCTACTTGTTGCCAAGGGAAGAGCTGCCCTTAGTTTATTAGAGGATGCCTGCTGGAATTGTGGTCTCAGGCAAAGCAACAGTGTGGGGAAAGAAGTTAGAAGGAGTTCATTTGTGGAATTCACAAGAAATGTGGGCAGGGATGAGGGGAGGTTGCAGCTGGTCTTCTGTAGCTGTGCTAGGGATGAGACTAGGTGATTCGGTCTGCAGGGAAAAAAAAAGGAAGGTCTGTGGGCCACAAGTTAATATGTTCTTAGTTATGCACTGTAAAATGTTGTATCTATTCATAAACAAAACTTACAAATTTTGTTAAGATGCCATATTTTCTAACAAAAAAAAGTATTAAAGCCCTGTAGAAGTAGCTCAAGACTTTAATCACAGCTCACTGGAGTTAGAAACAGGCAGGTCTCTCCAAATTCAAGACCACTCTGGTCTACACGGAGAGATCCAGGACAGCCATTACTACACAGAAAATTCTGTCCTGAAAAGCCAAAAACTTTACTTTCTAAAGATGTAAATTACTCAGCAAAAGTCATTATGTTAACAGAAATCATCAAATATGGAAATAAGAACATAACTTTAGAGATTAACTGTTTAGAATCTCAAAATGTAATTTTATGACTATCAAAAAATACTTGTGCCTTGGAATATATACCAATAAACTGAAATGTTAATTGCACCTATATTATTTTCATTTTTTTGTTAAATTATTGGGATAAATTTTATCTGAATCTGAAGGTAAAAGTCAATTGAAGAAACCATTCTTTCTATCACAAAAGTTTGATATGTTTCTGAAACAAGTGTCCCCTGAAATAGATCACTACAAAACTGATTCACAGGCTAGAGTTCATCAAGATAGCAAAATGTCAAAACACCAGTTCCTGGTCCATTTTGTTGGTTGATATGTCTATTTGTTCCTTTTGCTTTTTTGTTTTTTTTTTATTTTATATGTATGGGTGTTTTGTCTGCCATGTGTATATGCGAACCATGTGTGTACTTGTTGCCCACAGAGGCCAGAAAAGGCATCAGATCAACCTAGAACCAGAGTTAAAAATAGTTGTGAACTGCTATGTGAGTGTTGAAAGCTGAACATAGGTTTTTCAGGAAAATCAAGTGCTCTTTTTTAAATTGATTGTTATTGAGTTCTACATTTTTCTCTGCTCCCCTCCCCTTCAACCCTCTCCTGAGGTCCCCATGCTCCCAATTTACTTAGAAGATCTTGTCTTTTTCTACTACCCATGTAGATTAAATCTATGTATGTCTCTTTTAGGGTCCTCATTATTGTCTAAGTTCTCTGGAATTGTGATTTTTGGGATGGTTTTCATTGCTTTATTTTTAAAATCCACTTATGTGTGAATACATTTTATAATCAAGTGCTCTTAACAACTAATTCATCACTTCTGCCCCTGGTTTGGTTATTTTTAATTTCCTCTCTTTAGTGAATTAACACGTGTCTTAAGGTTTCTATTGCTGCAATGAAACACAATGACGAAAAGCAATTTGGGGAGCAAAGGGTTTATTTGGCTTATACTTCCATCAGCATCAAAGGAAGTCAGGATAGGAATTCAAACAGGGCAGGAAGCTAGAGGCAGAAACTGATACAGAGGAAATGGAGGG
>LOEQ01007868.1:60156-73643 GCA_001685075.1 Bramus lutescens | reverse complement strand
TTGGTTTTTCGAGACAGGGTTACTCTGTAGCTTTGGAGCCTCTTCTGGAACTAGCTCTTGTAGACTAGGCTGGCCTTGAACTCAGAGAGATCCACCTGTCTCTGCCTCCTGAGAGCTGGCATTAAAGGCATGCACCACCACTGCCCGCCTTAAGTTATTTCTACTTAGATGAAAATGTCAGTTTGATAAATGTTTGTAAAATGCTATTCATAACTGGTTTTAAAATTATTAGCATTAATTCAATAATGTTTATGGTTTCTAAATTTATCTTTTATCCTAATTCATAAAACTCTCTTTAACATGTCTCATATGTTTTAAACCAAAACAAATGAATCATTTTAACATAATTTCTATCCTGAGTCTTCTCTCTCTTTCTTAGCAGTCTATTTGGAAGTGGTTCCTATAACCTATTCTCGTAACTCATTTAGAAACGAAATAGCCCCTAATTGATTGATGGAAAGAAAGCCTTTACAATAGTGTTATGTTCTGTAATTACCTATGTCACTGCTCCCTTGTTTTCTGTAAACTAATTATAACTGTTTCTTAAAATTAAGATGATGCAGTATCACTTTAAAAATTTCCTTTAGAACTTTATTTTTCCTTTTCACTACTCAAAATGATGAATATTGTAAGAAACAAGAGCTTAGCTTTTATAAAATGCAGGGAATCTTTGCATGGTAAGGTATGATTAGGGAGCATTAATTGCTCTATTAAAAGTATCACATGATTCCAAGAGAAGAACAGTGTCAGCAGGCACTGATGATTTAAACAGTTTTGTTTGTTTTAGAAGCTGCAAGTAATTCGAACTGAGTGGAGAATAAATTAGGGAATGCTCAATGCTGATATCTACTACCTAGCAGAATGTAAGTGTAACTACCAAATTCTCTATTAATTAATAATGCATTTCCTTTTAATTGTGAACTACATAATCAGGTATATTTATTTTCCTGATATTTGTGGCTTTTTTAGTTTTAGTAACTGGACCATATTATAAAAATATTTTAAGGAAGATAAACCAAATAATCTGCATCCTTGGGTCATTACTTTACTGGATCATTTATTCAGGATCATCATATACCTACATGTTGTATACAATTATTTTGTTTAAAATAAGGTTATGATGTGTATCTGTTCTATTTAGTTTATATGGCTATGACATGTAATTGTTATTTTTGTTTATGTGCTTATGGTTGTATAATTCACATTAATGTTGCAAAGTGTCTTTGTTAACATTATACTTTGGTTTTGAAAATTTGCCGGAAAGAATTGTAAAAGTAAAAGACTTGCTAATGATTACAAGAATACAATGTAGAATCTTTGTACACAATGTATATACAATTTAAATACAATATAATTATTTGTAAACTTCAATATACAAACATCAGCAGCCACAGATATCATTCAAAATTAATATATCTGTGCCTTAATTCAGTAAGAGAAACAATATTTCCATTTGAATCAAACCCAAGAAAACTGACCCCACAGCAATGTTCAGAAAAATGTTTTAGAGATATTCTTATAGCTTGAATAACTTTCAAAAATGTTAGCAGAATTATGACCCTATTTTGACCTCAAAGTTCAAAACAACAGACAGATTTTATTTCACATGCAAGTTTTACTGTTTCTACCACGAAAAACAAAATGTCACTCATAGAAATAGTAGGTTAGATAACCCTAATTAGCATTTTGGATTGAGTCTATCAGAATTCCCGCAGAATAGAGAATAATTATTTTATTAGCTGTAATTTTTCATAAACAAAGTGAAATTCAGAATCAGTGCATCTCATCTAATGATGGATTATTTTCTGTTATCACATGACAGAAATTATCTCGTAGCAGCATTAAAAACCAGAGGTGTGAAGATATTTATGTAGCAAGCTAGCTTTTGCCATAATGACATTCATTGTTTATCCATGAGTTCCACACCTAAGGGTTTGATTACCTCTTATAAAGATCTCATCTCACAATAGGCTTCATAAGATATTGCAGATATACCTTCAAGGCATAGGGGTTATTCTATAAATTGAATAAAAATAAAACTCTGATGTATGATTAATAAAGACTCAGGGTCAGAAATTGGGGTTCAACCTAAAGATCCGAAAAGCAAAACAGCCAGCAACTGGCTCTTACCTCAACCTCAGTCTGAAATGCTGAGCCTGCTTCACAAAAGCTCATTTGGACTCTAATAACTTAATCAGTTTTTAGGGTCATCCTAGTCTAAAGGGTAACAATTGGGTCTAAAGACACAAGGTAAATCAGGCTATGCTAATGGAGTCTGCAGTCATAAAGTCTCACTTTCTTAACTTTTTAAAATTAGAAAACATAACCTCTTTTATTTTCTAATATATATCATAAAATTGTGTAGCATCTCCTAAAGTCCATGTCTCAGCAAAGCATAGTAGTTAAACAAGAGGACTCTAGAGTCAGTTTGCATTGGAAATTCTTAATTTTCTTGTCCTGACTGCAGAAATGGGAGTGAATTATTTGAACTCTCAGAATCTCTATTTCCTACAAAATGGTGTTAGCAACTACTTCTCTTCATGTTGATGAGAAGATTATGTTAAATGATTGGTGGAAAATGATGTTAAATTAAGGTTCCATATTAGCTGCTTGATCATGACTATTGCTATACTATAATGCAATGAGCCTATGCCAGAACAGTAACTACTTTCACTAGCAAAATCAATTATTTAATCTACTATTTAATTCAGATTCCTTTTCTTTTCTTTTTCTTTGAGTAAGAATTTCCTATTAAATGGTGCAATGGGGTGGGTTTCTTTCTGGTTCTAGACTTTTTGGTAGTTGAAGATTGATCCTCTGAGAAACATTGCATTTTAAAATTCATAAAATCTCTGTGGTTAGATAAGTGCTTAAGAACATTTCACTCTACTGAACATAACTGATTGCCTATACCCTTCTATTTTCCAAAATTGTATTTCTCTAATATCAAGGTCCTTTTTTTCACTTATCTCTCTTATTATTTTATGGTTGTTTGCTATTGTGATACTGAAATAGGAAAACACATTCTCTATTCTATCATCTTTACCTATATTTTTCCTGCTCCTATACCTTTGCTCCTCTGTTGTTCTTTCATTTTTTCTCCTCTTAGGAAGCATTAACTGCACTGGAGTCAACATGTTGATCATCTGGGATATTGTCTTTAGACACTACAGCTCCCCAGTCTTATTTGCTGGGGTATTTTTCTGAAATATTATCAGTGAATATTTGATTCCTTCAGGTATATACCTCAAAGATAAATTCCTCTCACATATAACAAAAAAGCAAAATAACATTGGCAACATTAAACAATTGTTAATGTGACTCTTCACACAATTAGTAAGGAAACCTCTATTGTTTAGCCAAATAGGATTTTATTTCTATTTATTTCCTTACTAAGTACACCTAGAATAATAAAGAGACCACATTATCTTAAGCACGTATACCCATAGCATTTCAGAAAGAGATTTTTTGTCAAGAAAAATCCATGTGAGACTTCCCATAATTCTTTGGACCTCCTATGTTTCTCAGATCTATTATCTCAGCTAAATTGCTACCATAATCATGAAATCAGCTATACCTACTTTCAAAATGCCATCACAACTGGGCTTTTTAAGTTTTGATATTCCCTCACAGAAGAAAAAGAAGGAAGAGCCTTGAGTTCCTAACTCAAGTATCCAGCTACTTCCCAATAAACTATTTGGAATTCTGTCACATATTCTGTTACATTTTCACACAGATTCAGAAAGGGGCTAGAATATAAAGGCTAGGATCTACTGTGGAGGGATTCCATCTATGTGTCCATGGAGAGGCATTATTCAGGTTGGATGCAGACCTTTCAGGGTGGCTGCATTAAAAGAACCAATGACTATTTTCCTTTATTGCTTTCTAAGTAAGCCTAATGTATGATTAATTAAAAACTCAGAGAAATTGGGTTTCAACCTAAATATATGAAAAGCAAAGTAGCCAGCCACTGGGTCTTAACTCAACCTCAGTCCAACATGATGATTCTGCCTCCAAAAATCACAGAATGAGACTGTGTCTGAGAGTTATTCCCTTCTGTTTTATAATCCTCTCTAGTTCTGGGATTAAAGGCATGCACCACTAGGATTAAAGTTTACACCACCCAGTTTCTCTAGCAAACAATGTGGCTACTGGGATTTAAGGTGTGTGTTATTATTGCCTGGTCTCTAAGGATGACCAATGTGGCTGTTTTACGTTTCTGATCCTCAGACAAGTTTTATTTTATTAAAATACAAGTGAAATGCCACTACATCAGCCTACAAATTCTCTGTGTTACACAGAGTAAACTTTGATGAAACCATACTTTGATTTGTTATAGGTACCATAGAAGAATGGGTAGACATTGTGTATATAACCCCCCAGGGAAGGAATTTTAGCAATTATCACAATTTTCATGTGTTACTTGGTGAGCTTCATTGATCCATGCCCATTGGAAAGATTTCTACTTTAAAATTCACCTTAATACAATAGCTAGCTCAGAATGCGATAAATGTCAATTTGCCTCTAAATATGTTGAAGATACAATCGCCAAATATGTAAAATAGAGAATTATATGAGTGCTAAAGATGAAATCATTCAACATTGTACCACAAACTCTAGACATCTCCCAGACGTCCATATGCTGGAGAGATTACATTATTAGAGACTTAGAGGATGTGTTATTGTCTTCTCAATCTAATTATAAGAACTGTTGCTGGGTCCTAATGACTCCCTCCAGAGAGGGTGTGAGAAGGCATGGCATTAAAGACATAGAGACTGGGAGGCAGATAAAAGGGAAACAGCAGACTCAGTTATTCAACAATGGGGAGAGCATTATATACCCTCCTTTTAGCACACAGGTTGTGTTTCAATTCTTAAACATTGTGTTGTTGCTACTCATTGGCTAGGCATGATCAGGATCTCTGGTAGCACCTGGTGTCAGGCCCTCAGGCAGGCTCTCTCAGCCATGCAGGCTTTATCTTCCTACAGATCTACTCTTTCATTTATTACATGGGCACTCAACAGGAGCCAGAGTTCTTTGCTCAGGCCTTGTTAATCCTGTCACAGGAGGGCTCAGCCACTGGACTCTGCCTGTCTCAGGATGGCCAGATGAACAATCTCCTACCCTTCATTGACTACTAGCCCTCAAAGAGCTTTCATTCCTGGAGATCTCTCAGGGTGGGGAACTAGGTGATATACCCTTTTAATTTTCAGATAACCAGGCACACATAACTTCATAAAGAGCACTGCAAGAGGCATGCCTAAGAGTCATTAACACCTAAAAAGTAACCTCAGTTGCTGGATGCTGTTGTCTAATATGCTACAGGAGGCTTTTAAAAAGAATAAGGATTAACAATACTACCCTGCCAATTAAGGCATATGTGAGCGCCCAGGAGGGATCAAATAGCCTTTTTATATTATGTCAAACCTTTTGAGCTATGGGAGGTGGGAATTTAGTGCTGGTTGGTGGCATTTTGTTCCCCTTTCCAGACATGTTGCCTGAAAAGGCCTCCCACCAGCCTTTGAAGCTTGAGATGGGAGGGCTAGAGTGACTGGGGGTAGCACTGCAGCATGAGGGAGTTTCCGCCTTCAGAGGCAGGTAGACATTGAGGCGCTTTACTCCATGAATACCAGAGTGGAGGTATAGCCTCCCACAGTGGGAGTGGAGTTGATGAGGAAGTGTCACCTTCAGTCTTGACCGTGGCCCCATTCTCCTTAGCATGTTTCATGGAACTTGAACTATCTGTCTACTCAGGCAGGCATGGAAGGGGTGGAAGTGAAGGAGAGGTAACAGTCAGAGAAAAGATGGCAGTCAACAGGGGTGGAAAGTTGTGTTGGACTTTCATGTCTTATGGTTAGTTGGGGACTTCAAGGNTTTTTTTTTTTTCAACCACAAGTGTATGCCCACATGGCGTCTCTGGATGAGGGAAAACATTTGGGAGTCAAGCCTTGGTTCCACCTCCGAGGGGGCGGGGGTCAGCCCTTATGTGGAGATGCTGGGCAAACCAAAACATTAAAATATGCCCTCCTAACTGGGCAGGGAGACAAATATGACAGACAACACAAAAGAAGAGAAAAAGGGGGTCCCAATGCTTTTCTGCCGAAGAGAGTTGAAAACATAACATCAAGTGGCCTTCTCACTGAAATACACCATCTTGGGAGCACTGTCCATTGCCATGAGTGAGGAGAGGGAGAAGACTAGTATCTGTTCAAGGGCCAGATGTTGCTGTGTCTTAATGGCTTCCTTGGAAGAGGGGGTGAGAAGTCAAGGCATCAACGGCATAGACGTCAAGAGTCAGGTAAAAGCAAACAGCAGATTTGTTTATTCTGCAATGGGGAGAACCTTATGTACCATCCTCCCAGCACCCAGTCTGCATTCTGACCTGTTGACATTGTGAGGCAGGTCCTCATTGGCTAGGCACGATCAGGACCTCTGACAGTGCCTGTTGCTAGGTCCTCAGGCAGACTGGACTGGGTTATCTCTTGGCCTTATAGGCCTTATCAACCTCTCCACTCTGTATAGAGGCTGAGCAAGGTATCCCACCACAGAAAATGTGCTCCAAAAAGCTGGTTTGTGCACCCTCACCCCCAACAGATCAAGCCACATAACTGTCCCCACATCCAGAGGGCCTAGTTCAGTCCCATGCAAGTTCTCACGCAGCTGTCTGTGAGCTCTCACTAGCTTGAGTCAGCTGTCTCTGTGGTTTTTCCAATCATGATCTTGACTCCCTTGCTCATATGACCTCTCATCCCTCTCTTCAACTGAACTCCAGGAGCTCAGCTCAGTACTTGACTGTGGATCATTGCATCTGCTCCATCATTTTCTAGATGTAGGTTCTAGGATGACACTTCAGGTAGTCACTAATCTGATGATAGGTGAGGGCTAGTTAAGGCATCCTTTCCACTATTTCTAGGAGTCTTAGTTGAGGTCATCTTTGTGGATTTCTGGGAATTTTCGTAGTATCACCTTTCTCCCTAACCCTATACTGGTTCTCTCTATTAAGATTTCTTTCTCATTGCTCTCTTTCTTTGTTTCTCCCCCAGTTCAGCTATCAGGATCCCTCAAGTTTTCATTCCCCCACCTGTTCTTCTACCCCCGTCCCAGTTTACTGAGGAGATCTTGAATATTTCCCTTTCCTTGGGCTCTCCATGTCTGTTACACTTAGGTTCTTCCTTTTATCCTAACATTTCTGGGGATTTGGAATGTAACCTGTTTATATTTTTTGTGTGTGTCTAATATCTACTTATGAGTGAGTACATACTATGTTTATCTTTCTGGATATGAGTTACTTCACTCAATATGTTTTTTTTTATTCTGAGATACCATCTTACATGTATCAGAGTAGCTCAGATCAAAAACATTGATGACAGTTTATGTGGGAGAGTATGGGGAGTAAGGGGAACACTCTTTCCTGGTGGTGGGAATGCAAACTTGTACAACCACTTTGGAAATCAGTATGACTGTTTCACAAAAATTGGGAATCAATGTACCTCAAGACCCAGCAATATGACTCTTGGGTATAAACCCCAAGGATGCACAATTATACTATATGGACATGTGCTCAACTATGTACATAGCAGTATTATTTGTAATAGCCAGAAAATGGGAACAAGCTAGATGCCCTTCAAAGAATGGATAAAGAAAATGTAGTACATTTCCACAAGTGAGTATTTCTCAGCAGAAAAAAAAATGACATCTTGAAATTTGCAGGCAAATGGGTGGAACTAGAGAAAAGTGTAATTCGTTTGTTATCTTTCTGCCTTAAGACATACATATTGTTGATGCTAATATCCCTTTTAAATGAGTCTACATATACATAGCCTAGTCTTTGTGATCTTGGGTTTGCAAAAGCATCCCGTCTTTCCTTTCACTGAATATGCTTTCTACTTTCCTGCTTCCCATTTTTTTTTGCTCCTTTAAAAACTCAGCCATTATGAGATATTTTATGGTGTGTTGTTCTTTCCTCCTTTGTAAAGGTCTCAGACACTTTTCTCTAAATTATGAGCATCGCTTTTAGACTGTAAAATCCACTCTTAAGAATGAGGTTACTTGTGCTTTACAACATTTGAAGTGACTTCTATGTTATCTTAAGTAGCCGCGTCAATCCAAACATCCACAGGAATTATGTTTACCTCACTCTAGCTCCCTAAACCTTAAATCTTGGGCACTATCTCTGAGTTAACAGAACCCATTCTTGTGAAAGAAGTCAGATGTATTTTGTATGGAATGTAAATATGTCTTAAATGGTTGTGTATTTGGGGATGAGTTAATTGTTGTCTGAATATTTGTTTCAGAAAGAGTGCTGTTCTTAAATATGACTAAAGCAAAATGATCTGGGCCAGACTGTAGAAGTCTTGGTCCAGCAACAGTTACAATAAATTTAGGCTGAACCGAGTTTCATTCTTATTTCTTTGTGGATTGTTTTTCCCTGTCTGCTGTAAAGCCTGTAGGAGAATCACCACAATTACTCAAAAATTTCCAATATTAAAATCTTAAGTTTAAATCCTTCTTTATCCAGCTTATGTTCCCATGATATCTAATATATCCATGATTAATTCCATTATTCCTATTTCTAGATCTCACTAAACCCTGGCTTTCTGAACTGCTCCCTTGGTACCTCTCAGTAACACCTGGGCTGTTCCCTTTTCCATTTCAATTTTCAGTTGTATTCCAAATGCATTTTATCAGTCATTGCCAGTCTTCAAAATGACATATTTTCAAAATATCCTTCAATTACACCTTTCTAGAAGGTGTGAGATTAGTTTAATATTTCCTATCTAAAGCATATATGTAAAAGTTTGTAATTGTTTTTAATTAACTTGTTGTCCAGGTACAGTGAAGATAGGACAGTAAAATATAAGTGAAGAGATTGTTGAACATAGCCAAGACATTTTTTGGCTTTTATATAGAAAATAAATATTCTAAGCAATTTTCTAATAGTTTAAATGTAATTATCAATAATATGCGCACAGGTTTTTCATTTTAAATTTCACTTTCTAGCCCTTAGTCACTATATTTTTTCTTTAATATCAAGAAAGCATAATGAGATTTACCTATGTGTTTCCTATTTTCTTACTCACCATTGTTTTCTGCTTGGAAGTTTCTATGATGCTTGTTTACTTATATTATACATATGTAATATATGAATATGTATTTACATTTCTGAAAACTTCTCAGCCATTGGGCATTCATGTATTCCCCCTATTTTCTTTTTTTGTGTATTTGTTTATAACACCTATTTAAAATAAATTGGAAGTTCTCATTGTATTCTTTTTTATTTTATGTATTTAACATTTTTTCATACATTTTACATTATGATCACAGAAACCTCCCACTTTACATATACCCCCCTTCCCACCCACTCCTTTGTCTCCATTTAGAAAGGGGTAGGCCTCCCACAGGCTTGAACACAGCATGACACATTAAGGTGAGGAAAGATGAAGCTCCTCCACTTGAGTCAAGGCTGGGCAAGTTAACCTAGCATGACGAACAGGTTCCCAAAATCCAGCTAAGTGCCAGGGACATATCCCGATTTCACTGCTAGGAGCCTTACAAAGAGATCAAGCTGCACAAGTGTCACACAAATGCAGAGGGCCTAGGTCAGTCCCAAGAAGGCTCCCTAAGTGTTGGTCCAGAGACCATAAGCTCCCATGAGCTCAGGTCAACTGTTTATGTGGAGTCTGCCTGCCACAATCCACATGGCTGGTTGTAGTCTTTTATAGTGATTTATATGGTGGGCCCTATAAAAGTATATCCATGTCTTTCTTAAAATTCTGAAACTATGACTATGACCTTACTTTTTAAAAACCTCCTTAATTTCTAATTAAACTATGACTGTCTACCCTTGATCAGCAATAATTATCTTGGTATCCAAATAATACAGCAACAGAGAAGAGCTAGACAGACTATAAAAGAGAAAAATATGAAAATGGGGGCCAGAGAAAGTCTACAGTTTTCAGAAACTAGAAGAGGCAAATAAAAAATCTCTCCAGGCTCTGCATGTGTGGCGGCACACACTTTTAATCCAAGCCTTTGAGGTGCAGTGACAGGTTGATCTCTGTATGGCCAGTGTGGACTACATAGAGTTTCAGGCCAACTAGAACTACATAGTGAGGTCTTATGTTAAACAAAGAAGAAGCAAACCCCCCCTCCAGTCTGAGCTGTTGAAGGGAACACAATGCTACCAAAACTTTGATTTTGGATTGGCCTCTAGAAATTTGAGGTAACAATGTTTTAAGGCACTCAGCTTATTGTAAATTTTGTTTTGCTTTGATTTATTTTGAGGAAGGATGTCGCTGTTTAGCATGTGCCAACTAGCCTTGAATTCTTCTTGTATACCAGGCTGAACTGAAACTTATACTCCTGCCTCAGCTTCCTGAGTGCTGAGAGTTCTGGTATGTGCAATGATGACGAACTAAGGCCATGAAAATTTGTTATGGCAGCCTTAGGAATCTTCTCACAAATGACAAGATTTCCATCTTTTTCCATTTTATATGTGTTCCATATTTTCTTTATGCATTCATCTGCCAATTAAAACTTTAGTTCATTATCTTGACTTTACACTACACTGAACATAATCTTTAAATATTTCTAATTATTTATTTTTCATTGTTACACTCATTTAAATGTAGTTAAATGATTAATCTTTTATGTCATGTTTTTTCATTTTCTAATATTTAATTTTGGGCATCTTCTAACTTTTGCTTATGATATGCTGTTTTCCAATTCTTTTAATTTTTATATACTGAATACATATACATTTGATTGTGGCAATATCATGCAATATTTTCTGAGAATGAGTCCATTAGGAAACAATTGGGGACTGTGGCTTTGTTGAATGCTCCTTTAGGAGTAGGCAGGGCAGAAACTTTGGTGATCATTCCTCCAGGGGTGCCTATGGGCTCAAGGCTCAGATGGTTGTTCATCCACTGCTGTCCTCATGGCTCACCGTGCTTGTGCTCTCTCTTCTCGCGGGATACTGGCCTGGCCCCTGTGCTGCTGCTCATGCTTCTTCTGCTTTTGGAATATCGTGGAGGACTTGGGAGCTTTGAGCTGGAAAAGGCACTGAGTGTTTAGAACTTAATGAGCTGTCATGGAACTTAGAAAATAAGAATGTTGGGAGACATACAGATGATGGAGCCTAACTTGTGAAGTTTCAAAGGAAAGAAAAGGCTCTGTCGGGATCATCATGTGATGTGTTAAATTAAGAATCTGTGTTTTCTGGTCAGCTATGCTTAACAAAAGAGCAGTACCACTGAAATGGAACCCTCTATGCTTTACTGGGACAATGCTGGTCCATGGGGCTGAAAGAAATCAGTTGTTGGTAAGAGAGCAGCACCATTGATGTGAAGTCTCCTAAAAAGTATTTCCTCCAGGTCAGCATGCAGAAATTGTCCCAGGAGGGGTGAGGCTGCACACCAAATTGGCAGCAGGCTTGGCAAAGAATATATAATAGCCTCCCTCACATTGCTGATTTTGAAGGCATGAAGTGATCGTGGAGAACAATTGAGGCCTGGCAACTTGCAGGGGGGCCCGAGTCCCTAAATGGCCACTGGTGAGGGTGAGCCTTCAATTTCAGTGGAGACCTCAGGGTTGAAGAGAAAATAGATAAGAAGGGAAAGCTTGTTATTGTGTGGCAGGACAGGAGTCCCCAAAGAGAGATCATTGGTGATGTTGCTACTTCAGTACACTGGAGATACCATGATATTAGAGATGCCAGAGCCATGGCATACCTGCCAAGGACAGTGGTAGGTAAAGAGCAGAGCCAGCCTGTCAGAAAAACTATGGATGTTGTGAATGGCAGAGCCAGAGAAATTGGGCTACCCTTTGGAGCCCAGAAGATTGAGTGTATCCCAAATATTGGACGTTGAACCATATATGCTGTTTCATTTTTTTTGTTCTGTTTGTTATTAAATAAATAAAACATACTTGAAATAAAAAAGAAACAATTCTCTCTAGGTCACTATTTGTGACAATATAATTTCCTGTTTACTTAGTCATATATATATTTATATTGAAACAAATTCCTTTTAAATACTGATTAGTTGGCAGTCTTAATTTCATATTAAGATCTCCCATAAAAACTCGTCATGACTTTCATACCAGCTATCTCTATAATGATAGACTATACTGAAGTCTTAAAATTCCTAGGTTCTTCTGAATATAAGAAAAACTTAGGTTAGACTTATGTGGATTTGGAGTAATGTAAATGTTTGCAATGTTTATTCACAGCCTCTTGCACTTGCCCTTCTTCTAATACGGCAAAGCAAAAACAGTTCCAAGTTTCTCAGAGACTGTTTAATGTGGACATACAGTACATCTTGTGATATTTTTAGTTCACTTTATTTTGGAAATAGATATTTGTTAGGTAAGTTATCATTTTAGTCAATTCATTTGTACTTTTAGATCACATGACTGCATAGTACAAAGAAATAATGGCGCCCATGTATTTGATACAAGATATAATAATATTTATGCTTTTTATTAAAGATCTACCTCTATCAATTTCTCTATTTAAAGAAGGGTCATATTTTAATACTTAAGTGAAACAAAAATTATTAAATAATTAGACATAAATAAATAACTTTTGTATAAGGAAATTACACAAACATAAGAGCCTGATCTCTGTATGGTGGTTGATGTTTAAAGTATATGTAAAGTAAAATCCATACTGACATGAATAAATGTTATCAAAATTGCTTGAATAAAGTGGGAATTACAGTGAATTATAAGTACACCAAAATTTTAAATAGAATATGTCATAGGATTTAGACATTTAACTATTACATTTGAATTCTTATTTCCTATGAACTCATTTTATAAAATAAAAAGTTGACAGTTTCCAACTTAATTCCTATTTATGTAGAGTCAAGTTTTGAGATATAAAGTATATCAGGGTTTCATGAAAGCTAAGTGATTTCTTATATGAAAGACCCCATTATTGTGCATTGTTTAATATGGAATAATATGTTTGAATAAAAACAGATCATTGTGAATAAGCAAAAGAAGCAAAATAGTATTTCTAAGAAAGTAGACCCTAAGAAACCTGGGAACACTGAGTCCAAAACTGGATGTCTCCATAAATTTTTTCTCCTTAGGCCTTGTGGAATCCTGTTGAAGAGGAAGTAGAAAGACTATAAGAGCCAGGATAAATGGGAGACATCAAGAGACAAGGTCCTTTAAATCAATATGATCAAATCACATATGAATTCATTGATAATAAAGCAGCATACTCAGGGCCTGTCCAGATCTGCACCAGATGGAGTCTTAGAGTAAAAAGAGAAGTGGATACATGCTCATACTGTACCCCAGAAGCAATTTCCAGTTTATAACCACTTGAAAATGAAAGTTTAGTTTTCTTCAAGGAAGTTGTACTGGATACAAAACACTCTTTTATTCCTTAATTTTGTTTTTACTTTAAAAAGAAAAGGTATTCAGCTGGCCTTGGTGAGCTCCCATTAGATCAGCCCCATCATCTCAGTGGGTG
>LOEQ01007868.1:12694-23157 GCA_001685075.1 Bramus lutescens | reverse complement strand
ATTTTCTGAGAAATCGCCACACTGACATCCAAAGGGGTTGTACCAGCTTTCATTATCTATAGCAATGCAGAAGTGTTCCCTTTACCCCATAAACTTTCCAGCATAAGTTGTCATCAGTGTTTTTGATCTTGGCCATTCTTACAGGTAAAAGATGGAATTTCAGAGTTGTTTTGCATTGCATTTCTCTGAAGACTAAGGATGTTGCACATTCCCTTAGGTGTCCTTCAGCTATTGTAGATTCCTCTATTGAGAGTTCTATATTTGTTCTTTTTGCAAAAAATTTCTTAAGTTCTTTGTGTATTTTGGAGATCAGACCTCTGTTTGAAGTGGGGTTAGTGAAGATCCTTTCCAAATCTACAGTTTGTTGATTTGTCTTATTGACCATGTCCTTTGCTTTACAGAATCTTTTCACTTTCAGGAGTTCCAATTTATTAATTTTTTCTCTTAGTGTCTATGCTCTTAGGGTTCAATGAAATGCCCACCATTGTGTCAGCAATATTCTTCATAGACCTCGAAAGAACAATATTCAACTTCATATAGAAAAGCAAAAAACCCAGAATAGCCAAAAAAAAAATTCTGTATAAAAAAGAACTTCTGGAGGCATCACAATCCCTCACTTCAAACTCTACTACAGTGCTACAGGACTGAAAACAGGCTGGTATTGGAATAAGAACAGACAGGAGGACCAATGGAACTGAATTGAAGACACAGATATGCATCCACACACATTTGAACACCGGATGTTTGACAAAGAAGTAAAAAAATATCAAATGGAAAAAGGAAAGCATATTTAACAAATGGTGCTTGCAGAACTGGATATCAACATATAGAAGAATGAAAATAGACCCATATCAATCACGATGGACAAAACTTAAGTCCAAATGGATTGAAGATCTTAACATAAAGCCAGTCACACTGAGCCATATAGAAGAAAAATGGGAAATACACTTGAACATATTGGCACAGGAGACCACTTCCTAAATAAAGCTTTACCATTTTATAAGCTCAGTATTTCTAAGCTCAAAAACCATTGTATTTGTAGTAATTGTAATTTTGTTTGTAATTTTCATTGAAACTACTAAATCTTTGTACTTTGCTCAGACACATTCTTGGAAACTATTACTACCTTCAGTAGAAGTGAAATATTTATGAAGTCTTTCCTAATGCAAACTATTTTTGTGATTAATGTTTTCTAAAATGTACAGGTATTTTATGCTTCCCTATTCTTAGAAAATATGAGAGAGATATGTATTTATTTTTTTAAATTATTTATTCTTCTCTCATACAGTGATACATCCTGACAATAGTTTCATCCCCTCACCACTTCCAGCTCCTCCACAACCCCTCTCCCCCGATCTCCCCATGAGAAATAGCAGGCTTTTCAGGGAAATCACCTGAATAAGCACAAAAACACACAATAAGAGTAAGCAGAAAGCCTCAGTTCAAAGTTGTGTGAGGCAGAAAAGTAGAAGGAAAAGGGTCCCAATAACAGGCAAAATAGTCAGAGACATCCATCCCTATTTCAGCTGTTAGGAGTCACCCCAAAATGCAAAGGCAACAATGACAACATGCAGAGAATGTAGGACAAACCAAAGATATTCTTTTTTATTATTTTTTTTTACTATTTACTCTTCAATATTTAAGTATCTTTACTTTGTAGTTTATATTAAGTTAGTTTATATTAGCTTTTTTCTTTTCAACAAATAACCATTTTCAGTTTTTTAATAACTCCAGTGTCTTACATGCACAAG
This sequence comes from Bramus lutescens, assembly GCA_001685075.1. NCBI lineage: Eukaryota > Metazoa > Chordata > Mammalia > Rodentia > Cricetidae > Bramus > Bramus lutescens. The sequence continues at coordinate 21,406 of LOEQ01007868.1, read as the reverse complement.
TGTATGGACACCAGCATATGCTGTGAGACAATGGTCTGTATTCTGTCAGTTATATTTTAAGTAAACACTGATTGCCTAGTGTATAGGTGAAACAACAAGATAGCAAGTAGAGGTGGGTCAATGAGAACAGGAGAATTCTGGGAAGAAGAAAGTTTATTCTGCAGTTCTGGCCCAGCCACAGAGAAGCAAGATGTGACTTCCCGGCCTAATAAGGTACCCAGCCACATAGCTAACATAGACAAGAATAATGTACTAATATAAGTTTTAAGAATTAATAAGAAACCTGAGATACTAGGCTAATTAGTTTATAGTTAATGTAGACCTCTGTGTTATTTCTTTGGGACTTAACAACTGTGGGAACCGGGCAGGACAGGAAACTCAGTCAACAAGCATACATATCACACAAAAGTACACAACATTCATACTCACTCAAACAAAAAAGTATCAACTGAGTGTTAATTTATGATTTTCTGTTCTTTTTTGTAATCATTTCATTTTCAGATAGACATTATTGCTTGTGACCTATGTTTTATTTTGAGCATTTATTTCTTTTCCTTCTTAGTCGTAGTATCCACTTTGACCTGAGAGAAAATAAAATCATTATTGTGATTTAAACAACAAAGAAATTAATTACTTTCATAAAGAGGCTGGAGTCAGAGCAATGGCAAAGGTTGTTCAATAAGTTGATAATGACTTGTAATTCCATCATAGTTATCACATAAGACTCATTGCTGCTCATATTTTCTCGGCAGACATGTCAATTCTCAGCTCCCCATGTTAATTCTGTTCTATCTAGTAAAGTATTTTTTAAATCTAATGGAAAGACATTTCTTAAAACTAGTAATTAGGGAATATACCTATACATTACAAAAGTAAAACATCTGTCATAGATCTTCATATTAAAATATTTTCTTACAAAATTGAAGACTTCACTGCATATAAAAGTGTTGACTTGTCAGTATCAGTTGACATTGATAGCCTATAAATTTTATTTTTCATTTTGCACATTTGAAAATTATGCACATGTGTATTTGGCGTTTAATGCATGGTGGCTTTTTGCCATACAAGAGTTCCACACTACTCCAGAATGGAATATAACTAAGATTTATTTATTATTGGGTAAACTCTCAGAAAGAGTAGTGACCCACAGTCCTCTCTGTGTGCACTAGGAACTGGAACATAACCGAGCAGCTAAAAGAGGCCCTCACATGCTTTACATCTGTATTTATAGTACATGATTCCACATCCAAAGTGGGCCAGTATCTTAAAGGTTATTGACTGAAGGAGTTCCCCCAGCATTTTCCCCTTTGTCTAAATAAGAGAGTTCTGAGCCTAATACAAAACTATATAATAAGAACAAATATCAAGTATAAAATTAGAATTGCAACCAGCATTGACAACATCAAACAAGAAACATATGCTAAATGTTTCAATAGTTATCTTATTTTAAGGAGTCTATGTCTTATATTAGAAATAGCTTACTAAGTCATGAGCGGAAAGTAACTATGACTATCTAGTCTTCAGCCACATCAAAGACCTGAGAAGTAAATTACTTGAGTAAACAGGAAGTAGAATCAAGCAACTTCCGAAAGGTGCAAGACATCATAGAGACAACTCACTACCTGGGCAATCACCCAAAATCTCATTTGCAACATTGGGGCAACCAACTTTGACTAAAATCTAGAGTAAGTAATAGACCATTTTCAGAGGCAGGAAAATTTTAAAAGTTATATTATCCTGTCTTGGCAAGGTTTGACAGTCTTTTTGTTTGTATCCTCCTTGTCTTGTCTGGGAACTGTGCATTTTGTCAGTGGTTGAGGCAGGGGCAGTTCTTTGCCTCAAGGCCAATTTTGCCAAGAAGAAAACAAGCTCCAAGTGGAGTGTCTCTGGTGCCCAGCATTCACTTGGTAATAGATCAGTTTTGTCATGACGTATTGTGTCTCACATCAACATAATTTGAAATTATTTAAATGCAATATTCTACAGCTCTTTGAAGTGTTTGGCAATTACCTATTTATGTGGAATATAATCACTATGCATCTAAAGAACTTGATTAGTCTAACTATAAGGATGACAAACATAGAAGACTATTGACCTATACTTCTTGATACCTACATAGCTGAAAGACTAAAGCTATATATTAAAATATTAAATGATATTTAAAGAAATGTACAGCAAATTAGAAGACAATGACCCCAAAATGTAACCAATATATAAGTATTTTGATCAGAGATAGAAATGTATAGCACAATATAATAAATATATTCAAAAATTGTATCAGTACACAAAATATTTTAAGCATAAGTAGAAACACACATGCATACAATGTGAGAAAATACTTTGCATAGGTGTACACAAATATTGTATACAGAAATGGGAGCATATTCAGTATTACAACTATAACTTGAATTTTGTCAATATACAAGAATATATACCAATGTAAATTGTCTACCACGAGTATTCTTACTGTTACTCACTATTATTATTAGTGTAAGTTCTCACCAATCTAACAATTATCCCATCCAATCCATTTTTTCTTTCAAAAGATAATCCTGAGTTTCCACCCCCAACCATATACCACTTATAACCAATCCCTAATAGATGTCCCTAATCCTGTGGACAGACTTTGTTGGGAGAGGGGTCATCATATTCTAGAATTACTGTCAGCTGTCATGGGGGCAATGCTACTTTGAAGGGATCCTAAAAACACTAAAATGATGGTTGAATTTCAAGATTACTGTTTGATACAATTGCAGATAGTCTTCGAGTAGTCAGTTAGGTTTTTTTGAAGTTCTTAAAGTTCTGACCAGAATGTTGTAAGAAGGTGTACCATATCAACTAGCCTAACTTCTTTTCATTTTTATTGCTGTTATTTATTAATATATTGTTTCTTGCAAGGTGAGGTAACTGTTTCTCATGATCTTATACGCGGGCAAGAGGGGGTTCCAGGGTTGACATAATGATTTTAGTCTGTATAAAAAGCCATACAAAATAAAGCTTGTGATATAGTGATTTATATTCTGCATCCCCTGTGTCCTGATTTACATGAGACCCTTACCCAGGGACCCCAACACACTAGACACTGACACTGTAGGGCAATTTATTGTTCATTGTGGAAAACTTATACATTATTCGTATAGACATATATTCAACAAAAGGTAGCATAGACAAAAATAGGTATAGGGAGGAGTAAATTTTTTCCTAAATATTTTCCCCTTCTGTTCTATACCAAGTGGCTCCTGATATGAGACAGAAACTCTTGTTTTCTTTTAATAACATAATTGGATTTAGAGAAGGATAGTCACTTCCAACTGAAAAGTCAGCTTTGATTTTTAAGTGAATTGTGACTATCATTATATTATGAAGTAGGGAAATATGTATGTTTAGGTAGTAAAATTTTACCCTGTAGAGGATATATATATACAATAATTCAGATTTCTCTTTGCTTGGTGAGTTTTTCTGGATAGCTATATTTTCTTATTTATGCAGCTAAATGCACAATGTCTCTCGACTTTTTGAAGATGGGTAATTTCCTGCAGAGACCAGAACAGAATGCTGCCCTACTTTAATGATGTTTCCTCACCACCTGTAGAATTGCCACCTCTGTGGATGAGCTACAATTTTTGTTTTCTAAGAGATTTTTTAAACCAAATCTTTATTAACTTTTACGGTATTCATAGTTTTTCATCTTCTGTGGAAACAAAAGCAAAACCCCTTCCCCAACATAGCACATCTCCTGTTTTCCATTCTGAGATCAATATATCCTTGAAATATACCAGCTGATTTAATTCATTTTTTTTCATTATCCAATGTCTCTCTGCTGCTATTGTTTCTTTCTCATTAGCATTAAGAAAATTCAAGGCTAATAAAGCATCATGCAATCTATTTCTGGGGGTATTTTTCATTCCTTCTTATTTGTTTAAGAAATTATTTATAGTCCAATTTGAACTTTCTATAACTGCCTTACCTGTAAGGTTGTTTGCTATACCTGTAATATGCTTTATATTATAATAAGTAAAATTTGTTTCACTTTCTTAGTGACATGCTGGACCATTGTCTGTCTTTATTTTTGTAGGTATAGCCATGATGGCCATAACTTCTAGTAAATATATCATTAGTGAATCAGCCTTTTCTGAGCTCAAAGTAGTTGCCCATTTAAAACATAAATAAGTGTCAATGATGTGGTATACATATTTTAATTTTCCAAATTCTACAAAATGAAACACATCCATCTACCAGATTTTATTCCCTTTAGTACTCTTTTGGTTACTTCCTACATGTAGTAGTATTTGGTTATATAAAGAACAAGTAGGATATCTCTTTATAATCTCCTTAGCTTGCTTACCATGTAATAGAAAATTCCTTTTTTAAAACTTTGAATTGACATGATGATTTTTTGTATAAAATTCTGAGGCTTTCCGCACATTTGCAATCAATAATTGATCGATTTCTGCATTACCTTGTGCTAGAGGACCTGGCAGACACATATGGGATCAGATGTGTGCTTTATATAAGGGACAAAGCCTATTCCTGATTATATCTTGAACCTCAATAAATAATGAAGTCAGTTCTGTGTCATCTTATAAATTCATTTGTTTCAATATGCAAAACAACTCTTTCCACATATTGCCAATCAGTAAACTATATTGGGAGGTTCTTTAAAATCCCTTAATACCATGAGAATAACATATAATTCTGACTTTTGGACAAATTAATACAGTATTTGTTTCAATTTAGTTAAATATTCTGATTTTTAACCTGTCTTTCCCAATTTAATTATATCAGTATAAAATGTATGGGCTCCATTTATTGATATGTCACATACAATGCAGGGAAGGATCCAATTACCTCTCTTTATAAGATTAAATCTATCACTTTGGGGATAGTCATTATTAATCTCCCCCCAAAATTTGCACAAACTCTTTCCCAGGGTTCATTGTCTTCCCATAATTTTTTTTTAATTTTATTATTAGTAAAACTACTATAATCTCTGCTGGGTCTATTCCTGATAATTTATGAAATCTCAATTTTCTTTTTATAAAACAATCAAGAGACCTTTTCTCTATAAGGTTTTAAGTTTTTACTTGGTTTATGTGACAAAATTATGCATTCTAAGATAATATCTTCTCTCTATATTAAAATTTCTGTAGGGGACTATTTGAAGGGTAATATGACCAGAATGCAGTTAAGATTTAGATTCACACAATTCACATGGTCCTACTCTAATTCTCTTCATTCAAAGTCAATTCTTCCTCAGCTTCAGCTGTTAATTGTCCTTGGTCTATATAAGTCTTTGTCACCATCTAACATTTTGTTTAAATGGATTATTTGATTGTATGTGATAGCAGAAGTGGGCTGTAGATTGAAAACATCTCATAGCAATCTTTGAAAATCATTAAGAATCGTCAATTGATATCTTCTAATTTGCACTATTTGTGTTCTAATTTTCTGTAAAACTGATTTATAACCTAGATAATTGATATAATCTCCACTTTATATTTTTTTCATGAGCAATTTGCAGTTACCAATTAGTCAAAACTTTATTTATTTTTTAAAACTTTCTAAAGTACCTACATTTGAATCAGATAGCAAAATGTCATTCATGTAATGGAAAACTATAGATTTAAGAAATTGTTCATGTATTAATTCCAATTGCTGACTTACAAAATAGTAGCAAAGGGTGGTGCTGTTTAACATTTTCTGTGGGAGGATTGTCCATTATTATAAGAATAATGAGAATTATAATAAGTAGGCACTGTGATGGCAAAATTTTCTGTTTTTCTCTTGTAAAGGTTTAGTGGAGAAACAATCTTTTAAACCAATAACTATAAGAGGCCATTCTTTAGGTAATAGGGAAGACAAAGGAATTCCAGGTTTCAGAGGCCCATTGGTTGAATCACTTTATTAATAGCTTTTAGATTTGTCACCATTCTTCATTTTTCAGATTTCTTTTTTACAACAAACACAGGAGAATTCCAAGGGCTGGTTGATTCTTCAATATGTTGAGCATCTAGTAGCTCCTGTAACAGCTATTTTAATGCCAACAGTTTGTCTTCTATTAAAGACCATTGTTTAATCCAAATTGGTTCCTTAGTTAACCATTTTAAAGGTAGGGCCGTTGGTACATCTGAATGTTTGCTAGTTGTTTGGTGTTTTTGTACAGACTGAATGGTTAGTAACTCTTTTTTATAGTACCTTATAATATAGTTTCCAGAAACATGAGTAAGTTTATGTTCCATTTCTGAGATGCAGGAATGATAATCTGGGTATTCATATGCAGAGAAGGTTGAGTTGAGCAGAATATCAAGGAACCCAGAGTTTGAAGGCAGTTTTGAGCGCCAATGTTACTGGCTGAAGTTTGTGCCAGGTATTTGTGGATCTGAACTGGGATGGCAAGCTGCATCAGCCCTTGCTCCTGGAGTCTGTGTGGGACCTGATCAGAGCATGCCTGGAAGAAGTCAGAGAAGCCTCGGAAAAGCCTTGGTAAAAAGCCACCTGAAAGAATAAGTCAGCTGTTTAGTAGGCAGGACAAAGTCACATGGTCTGACATGTGGGAAATTGCCAATACACTCCATGGTGGTCCAGCAAAATGGTGTGCATGTGTGCCCCAGAGGAATAGACTCACTGTGGAGGAGTAATTCAGTTATATAGGTGGGGAAAGGCCACAGATCTTGGGGACATGGACTATCCATGGACTCTGGTCTCAGGAATGGCAAACTGTTGCCATACGAAAGAGTTCCACACCAGCCCAGAATGGAGTATAACAAAGATTAAATTATTAGGAGTTAAACTCACAGAAAGTGTAGTGATCTGCAGTCCTCTGTGTGTACAAGGAACTGAAACCAAATCCAGCAGCCAAAAGGGGCCTGTACATGCTTTACATCTGCATTTATAGTACATGAGACCATACCCAAAATGGGGCAGTATCTTAAAGGATATTGGAGGAAAGAGTTCTCACAACAGTGGCTTTCTTATATTATGTTAAGAACAATTTTATTAAGATAGAAAATAATAGGGTATGCTTATATTGTGTATATAGAAAATTATTACAGATTGTCATTGATATGTTTTACATATTATATTATGAATTTTGCAAAGTTGTCATGTGGGACCATTTTAAATAAGGAAATAATATTTAATTTGGAAATACAGATGGTGCTATAATTTGAGTTGGGCTATTCACATTTAAAATTACTTGATTAAAAAGGAATTGATAGATATAAATTAAGGATGCTCAATGATATTTCATTATTTTCTTTCTGTTCTTATGCATGTTCTTAAATCTCTGTGACTCTGTCCCTCCTCTCTGTATCTCCTCTCTCTGTGTCTCTGTCTCCCCTCCTCCTCCACCTCTCTCACCTCTATATCTCCCTCTGTCTCTCCCTTTCCTGTATGTTTATGTGTGTGTATTATACGTTTATACTTTTTCATAGAAGTCTGTATAGCTCAGATGGTAGGACATTTTACTCAATATCTTCTCAGCCTTAGATTTGAGACAGTGTCTCTCATTGAACCTGTGTATCTCCATTTAGGGTAGGTGGGACTGTAGATACACACTGCCATTGTCATGTTTTATACATGTGCAAAATAAAGGAGATTAGATTCAGGGTTCTTGTTTTGAAAAGAAAAAAGAGGGAACTGATGTGGAAAATGCTTTTGTACATTGTAAAGATTTTTCACTTGTATTAGTTTAATAAAATGCTGATTGGCCAGTTACCAGGCAGGAAGTGTAGGCAGGGTGACCAGATTAAGAGAATTTTAGGAAGAGGTAATGCAGATAGTCAGTCACCACCCAGAAACAGAGGAAGCAAGATGAGAATGCCTCACTGAGAAAAGGTACCAAGCCACATGGATAAACATAGACAAGAATTGTGGGTTAATTTGAGTTGTAAGAGCTGCTTAATAATAATCCTGAGCTAATAGGACAAAAAGTATATAATTGATATAAAGTCTGTGTGTTTCTTTGCGAGTAAATGGCTGAGGGACTGGGTGTGAAAGAAACTTCTGTCAACAAAAGTCACCCAAATATTTGGCAAGAATTTCCACATAAAGTATGAGAAAGCTTACTGAAAAGGATTCTAGAGAAACAAGAATAGAGTCAAGTGTAGCTTCTTGGCAACCATCTTTTCTTTGGTTGGCTCTGTTTGCTAGAGACAAGCAGATGCTCAGCTCCTTTAAGAAAGGCTTCCTGCTTCAATTCTCCAAATGAACTGTATAGCCTTGCATGCATCTGACCTGGAAAATACCCAATTCACTAGGCTTAATATCATAACTCTGTGATCCTAATGTACAATATTATGACTTTAATAAGCAATTACACATATCTATCTATTTACCTACTACCTATTTTTTCAATAATCTCAATAATGGTAACTAGGCAAGCTTATGTTATTTTTATTATTATTATTATTAAAAATTTCCACCTCCTCCCATCCTCTCATTTCCCTCTTCCTCCCCCATCCCCCTCTCCCTCCCTTTCCAGTCCAAAGAGCAGTCAGGGTTCCCTGACCTGTGGGAAGTCCAAGGTCCTCCCCCTTCCATCGAGGTCTCCTTTTCCTGATAGAGTTTCAAGTCTTTGTATTTATACAATAGGAAGGAACAATCCTTCTTCCACCCATTCTGACATTGTCTCTACCCATCCCTTCCAACTACTTTCTATAACTCTTGTCGTTGTTCTGATTCCACATTTAGGAACATGCTGTGTCATGATGG
>LOEQ01007868.1:0-12297 GCA_001685075.1 Bramus lutescens | reverse complement strand
ACTTTATCTGTGAGAAGAATGTATTCAGATCCTGCATCTGAAAGGCATCTCAAAGCCACCTCAGCTGCACAAAGCTTTGGAAGAAGTCAAGGAGCAAACGCAGGAGGAGACTGGTGTGTGGGCCATGAAAGCAAACTGCTTTTATATTTACATGTGACAATATTCTTTGCAGATTTCAGTTGAACTTATTCAGTGCACCGAGGAGAAAATTGATTTAGAGATACAGAAGACCTGTCCCATTGAGAAAAAAGAAGAGAAAATTATTTCTTGCTTATTTGGAAATCCAGAATGATTATCCATACCACAAAGAAACCTAGCCATCATTGTAGGAGTTTGCACAGTAACCCCTGATTTGCTTTTTAATAAATAAATTTACCACTATACTTAACAAAAAGAAAAGAAAAGAAAAGAAAAGCTTCCTGACATAGCATTAGCTGTTAAGAAACTCACAGGTCTTTTAAGAGGCCCTGCTGTTGGAGGGAGCTACTCATTAGTTTCCAGCTGCCCTGCTAGCTTAGTTGTAAAATAATCACAAAGAAACTGTATTAATTAAATTATTGCTTGGCCCATTAGCTCTAGTTTCTTATTAACTAACAGTTGCATATTAATTTAATCCATTCTTACTAATCTGTATATTGCCATGTGGCTGTGCCTTACTGGGTAAAATTCCCAGCATCTGTATCTGGTGGCTCCACGCCATCTTTCTGACTCTGCCTTCCTCCTCCCATGCTATAGGTCAAGGCAATTTCTTTATTCATTAACCAAAAAAAGCAACACATAGACAGAATGACGTCACAAACAACCCTGCCACCAAACACTTAAATGGTTTTTATAATCAGCCAGCAGCATTCATCTTGGTGTGTGGTAGGGACCTTGAAACTCTACAGAGTTGTGACAATAAAAATGAATTCCACCAGTACCTCTGCCATGAAGTTAGACTCTCAGAAAGCTAAGGAATGAGGCAGAGTCAGCTGCCAAAACCACAACTTTAATTCTAGCCATGATGCTTAGCAGATTAAAGACTCATGTGCTCAGTAAAAGATAGAGATATACAGTAAAGGCAGATTCAGATGTAAAAAGTAAGCAGATAAATGGTTTACAGAGTATTTAACAATATATGTAGGTTTGTGAGAGAAAAGAAAAATTATAGAGAACATCCTTAAAAATATAGCGAGAGTAGTCAGGTGTGGTGGCCCACACCTTTAATTCCAACACTTGGTAGGCAGAAAGGTAGGTCGTTCTCTGTGAGTACAAGGCCAGTCTGTTATACAGAGTGAGTTTGAGGATAGCCAAAGATACACAGAGAAGCCCTGACTCAAATAATCAAAAACTAATACATAAAAATAAAAGAAATAGAGTAAAAATGCCATCTAAAGATGGAAAATACACAGAAAATCTAGATACTATATGCTATTTTGTTGTCTTTGAATTGTTTGCCTGCTGAAGAAGGAACAACAGCTGTTAAAAGACATTTGATTATAAATGATACATCCAAAGAGAATAGGTTCTCAAAAAGCCAGTACAAGCAGTAGGGATAAATCTTGGTGCCAGTGCCAGTGGCCCCTCAGTCTGCCCCAGCCATGCAACTGTCACCCACATTCAGAGGGACCAGTTTGGTTCTATGCTTTATCCTTCCCTTTTTGGCTGGTGTTGGTTAACTCCCATTTGCTCAGGCAGACTGTTTCAGTGGGTGTGCCCATCACAGTCTTGACCTCTTTGCTCATATTCTCATTCTTCATACTCTTCAACTGGACTTTTGAGGCTCAGGAAGGACAGGGATATTATTGTATGATAAATATGATTATTTTTGTAATTGTCAACTTATTTGAATATAGAACCATCCAGGAAATGGCTGTTTAGGCAAGCCTGGGTGGGATAATCCTGGTCATTTTTGGTGGTATAGGAAGTCAGTCCTACTTCAGGTTTGGGCAAGGGTCTTCACAAGGGATTCTGACCCTCTAAAAATGGAGAAATAGAGTTGAGCAATAGCCTACATTCATATATTTCTGCTTCTTGAATGTAGATAAAATGTGGCAAGTTGCTTCAAGCTCCTGATGCTTTGACTTCTTTACCATGATGGAAGACCTTGAACTTTCAGGTAAAGTAAATCCTTTCTACATTAAGCTGTTTTTGTAATTTTTTAAATTACATCAACAGGAAAATAAATTAAGATAATAAATAACACAGAAATAACCTACTTGTGGAATTACTACTATCTAGCTTATGTTGGATTCAAAAAACACTTCATCATAATATTGATACATTCATTACTAAGTGGCTATAGTTCTTGGTGTCATAAGCATTCTGTCCAATAAGTTTTAATATCATTAGACAAGAGATATCCTAAACTCTGTCTTNAATTGAACATTAAATTCATTCTTCCTATATGTGTTGGGGTAAACTGACCTTCTCAACAGAAGAAAGATATAACCCATGTCTTCATATACAAAATTCATATGACTGCATTTAATTTTCAAAATGTGATTAACTGTCAGGTCTCCAGATATAAAGAAGCTATAAATTAGAACCTTTTAATTTTCCAAACTGAAGTGAAGAAAATACTTAAATGAGAGTCAATGTGGTATTGTAGCCAATGTTTCTATTTCAACCAAGCTTTAATAAAATAATGTGAGACGGACTCAGACCCTGAGTTGAGGAAGTAAGCATCTTTGTTTTCAGAGCACTCTATTAATATTGATTACTAACTGCTGGTTGATCAAAGATCCTCATCTCAGTGAAACCCTGCCTGAATTTCCATTTATAAATCAGCATTTAAACCAAATAAAACCAATTATAAATTTATCCACACTTGCTGTTCTTGTAGTCTGAGCCATATACAAATCTTCCTTTTATGACGGCAATCTCTCTGATCATTCCCCCGACTCCTGGCATTTCTTCCCAACCTTTTTCTAACATGTCCATGTTCCATGCTTCATGATTTGATGAAAGATAGACAGTATATTTGGGTAGCAACATTGGGAAGTTTGGTTAACAAAAAGATGCTTAGTAAACAAAAAGAGTTATCACCAATTTGGGCTTGTGTCTGACTTGGCCCAAAGTTCCCTCTAATTAAATAGAATTTTTTGGATGTTTTCTTATTTTTCCAAATTTGATTTTTTAACTTTCTGAGAAGTCTCAAGAAAAAAACTTGACATATTTTGCATAAGGGTTCCCAGTATTATTAAACAAGCAATTATGTTCATTGCAGATGAATTAGAATTAGGTACCCAATATTTTCAATTTTTTCATCAAGAATTAAGGGACCTAGAAAGTGAAAACATAGAATATTATGGTGTAGGAGTTCCTTCTGTTCATGTGTTGCTTTCATTGGTTAATGAATAAAGAAACTGCCTNGTTAGCCAATAAGAAGCTAGAGATAATGAGCCAAGCAGTGATTTAATTAATACAATTTCTGTGTGGTTATTTTGGGTGTAAGCTAGCAGGGCTGCCAAGACAAACAAGTAAGCCCTCACCCTGCAACAATATTATTTAGGGAAAGTTTAAAAGTACATTAATTTTAAATGCATTGATTTCTACTATTATTTATTAACTGAAATTTAAACCAGAAGAGAAGTCAAAATATATGAAAACAGTATTTTCAAGTTAGGAACAAAATCATTTCTAACATATATGCCAAGTAGGACATTTGAAAAATTAGTTGATTTTGAAGCAAAAAGTATTGTAGAAACAGTTATTTGTACTACATTTCAGTATAACTGGTTAAATACTAAAAGTTTCTAATGGCTCGAGTGTCACAAATGCTTGCTGCTCATTTACAATATGTTTCTTGTCCATAGACCAGAAAGATAAAACAGACACTGTGGTAACATCTGCTCAATTTCTCCAAATCAATCTCTTATCAGCATGATCTCTAGAATTGCACCATGTTTTCTCAGTGTATTTAGATTTTAAAAAAGTGAAATAGAAAGAATAATTAAAAGTGTATGGTTAGAAACAGAAACAGAAATTGTGAGACTAGGATTTCTAAAAATATATTGTTTCAATAATGTATTTTCTTAATACTTGAAATAGTCACAAAGGAATGATTAAAGAAGCTATACCTGATCTTAAAATAATAACATATCCATGGTGTTTTTATTTTAAGAGGAAGGGTATCCCACAAAGAAATTAGAATGGAATATATATATAGGCAAACTTGCTAATATGGACACTTAATAGGAATGCTCAGGATAGAGATTTTGGCTTAGTTCAGAAGATGTGCATAAATTGATTGCCCACAACACTGCAAGTAAGTGTTAAAATCTCCCATGCTAGTTAATTACAGTGTTCATTCTCCTACTCTTTTCTGCCAATGGGCAGTGGAGTTGGAATTAAAGAGCAATCACCTCATAAAAAGAACTTAATGTAGTTGACACTTCTTATTTATATCATCTCCTTAAATGCTGAAATGCTTCACTCAAAATAGTATAACATAAGACTATTTTTATAAGTCTTGCTTATAAATCTGCAATCACAGTGCAATTAAAATGCCACTGCAATTAAAGTGTGTGTGTGATGGAACATTCAGAAATGTACACATGACTTTCTTTTATGACTGCCAAGGGAGACATTTCATATTCTGTTCTCTCAACTTATAAGATTCATTTTGCTAACAAAGGAAGTTCCATACATACACAATAGCTTTAGTCACACATATGCACACACACACACACACATCTTTTGTAGGGTGTTATATATTTATAAACACTCAAATGAAAATTTCAGGGAGCTATAATTCAAAATTTGAATTACTACCTGAAGATAAAATTTAATTTGGTATGTTTTTATATTGTGTTTCATATTTGGTTTCTTTTTTTTCCAAGTGAGGAAAAAAAAACCTGAGTAACATCCTATTACAAGAAATTTTACTATCTGCTATACATAAGTTAATTTAATTGAGTCCCAAGTTTGATTGGCAAGGTAGTTCTCTTTTTTGGTCACTTGTGAGAAAAAGGATTATATTCAAATATGTGCTGACTTAATTGAGTAGGTTTCAGGATTGAAATGCAAACATGACTATGTTTGGTAGCAAAACCTTTCCCCCCATGTGAACTCTATTTTCCTATCATAATTTCCAAAGTAAGCATATGCACTGATANTATATATATAATGTTTGGTTACTAGGTAGCACCTGAACAATAAATTCTGTTTGCTTTTTGGTATATTTTATTTAAATATACCTAGCCTTTACAGATGCTCTAGCTTCAAATTTTTATTTTATTTCATCTGATTTTACATTGAAGTACTGTGTTTAAATTCAGAATTTCTTCCTATTTGTTAATATAGGAACTTTGCTACTTAACTATACCCGCAGTCTTTTAGTATTTATTTGAAAATAAAGAACATAAACATACAGTTAATTAAAGTGACTGTTTCAAGTTTTCATTAAGTGAAAAGAGAGAAGAGGGAGTTTATAATCTTATAATAATTAACAAGTAACTCCTATTTTTGATTAAGACTTTAAAAGAACTTGTGCTATAAAACTGCATATTTATTGTCATTACAAATGTGCATCACAGATATTTCAAAGTATTTATTGACTTAATAAATTTTATGTTTGGATCAAGTGGCTCAGGGTGTAAATTACTTGCTACAAAAATATGTGGATCCAGAAAATCCATGCAAAGTTAGACATGATATCCTGCATTTGTAATCCGAATGACCAAATGGGCAACAGAGATGGGGGAATCCTTAGAAGCTTGCCATCCAGGTAAATTGGCATAAAATCTTGAGATTCTGTCTCAAACAAGATGAGAGTTGAAGACTCAGACATGAAGTTGTCCCCTGACCTCCACTCATATGCCATGTCATTTTCCCACACTGTCTGTCATACATATATGTCTTAGTCAGGGTTACTATTACTCTGAAGGAATACCATGACAAAAATGCAAGTTGGGTAGGTGAGGGTTTGTACAACTTATTCTTCCATATACTGTTCATCATAAAATGAAGTCAGGATATAAACTCGTGCAGGGCAGGATGCTGGTGGTGTGAGCCAATGCAGAGGCCATGAAGGGTTGCTGCTTACTAGCTTGCTCTCCAAGGATGACTCAGTCTGATTTCTTATAGAACCCACCCAGGNATGGCCCCATCCACCATGGGCTGAGCCCTCCCCTATCAATCACTAGTAAAGAAAATACGTTTAGCTGGATCTTATGGAGGCATTTTATCAATTGAGGTTCCTTACTTTCAGATGACTCTAGCTTGTATGAAGTTGACATAAAACTAGCCAGCACCATTGTCAAATTCACACAAAAGCATATAAGTGTTAAGCCATCACCATTCCTTTCATTTTTATCCCCAAACCACACATTAACATTAACATCAAAACATAAAGCATTTTACAAACTTTAAAAGTTTACAGTCTCTACAAATTCAAAGACTTTAAACTTCAGTCTCTTTAAAAATCCAAAGTCTTTTTTAAAAACATAAAAATTTCTTTAAAAGTTCACATCTCGAATAAACGTCCGTTTACTTACCTCGATCTTTTGTAGTAAAACTCACTCCTAACCCAGACCCACAAAGACAGTTATCTCATGTACTCACTCATAAGTGGTTTTTAAACATAAAGCCAAACAAAGCCCACAAATCATAATCCCAGAGAACCTAAACTACAATGAGGACCCTAAGAGAGCCATCCGCAGATCTAATCTACATGGGTAGTAGAAAAAGACAAGATCTCCTGAGTAAATTGGGAGCATATGGGACCTTGCAAGAGGGTTGAAGGAGAGGGGAGAGGCAGGTGGAAGAGAAAAATGTAGAGCTCAATAAAAATCAATAAAAAAGTTTTAAAAAGTTCAACCTCTTAATTCACATGCCTATAAAATAATAAGTATAAGTAAGTTATATACTTCCTTCAAGAGGGAAAAACCAAAAAAGTCACAATTTAAACAAATAAAAAATTCCTTTAATGTGTAAGTACTCAACAACCAGTTATTTGGAATTTACTCACTATTATCCAGGATACTCCAATGGCCTTGTGTCACCTATCTATCTCTTCCATCTGTAGCTCATCTCTACTGTATGGAAGGCTCCACTCTACCCCTGCCACAGATTTTAGTGGTCATTCAATAGTAGTCACATCTACAAAATTAATGGAGTACATTGCTGCAACTGGGCCACAGTTTCATCAATAGTCTCTCATGGGTTTTCTTCATGGTGCCAAGGCTCAGTTTCCCTGCATGGTCCTTTCATTCCTGGGTCTTCAAATGCCACTGAGACTGGACCTTCACCAGTGACATATACTGGCCTCTCACAGTGCCAAGCCTTAGTTGTTATCCAGGACCCCTTTATGTCTTCAAAATCAGTGCTATCTGGGTGATTTTTACCCTACCAAGTTCAGCTGCCAGCATGAAGTGCCACCTCTGGAACACAACTTCTCTATGCCCTCAGGAAACATTTTCCAAAGAATTTCAACTCAGTTATGCTGATCTTTTCTTAATCACTACTAATTCCTTAGCTCCAGCTGACCAACAACAAGGGTCCCAGTAAAACAAAGGTTTTACTTTAGTGGTTCTGTTCTCTTGTTAGTCATGGCTTACTTTTCTCATGCAGCTGAATAGAATCACATATACTTCAAGCAAAAGTCCTGGTAGAGTCTTGTTTCCCTCTGAAACTTCACAAGCTATGCTTCCATCATCTGCATTGCTCTGAAATTCTTTATTTCCAAGCCCCCACAGAACACCCCACTGAGATTTGAACATTCAATATCATTCCACCTCAAAGATACAAAGAACTTCCACAATCTTCCCCAAAACAACATGGTCAGATCTGTTACAGCAGTACACTACTCCTGGTACAAAGTTTTCTTAATGAGGGTTACTATTGCTGCTATGAAACACCATGACCAGGATGAAGCACTATGACTAAAAAGCCAAGTTCTGGAGAAAAGGGTTTTTTAGGCTTACACTTCCACCTTGTCACTGAAGGAAGTCCAGGTAAGAACTCAAATGAGGTAGGAAATTGTAGCCAGGAGCTAATGAATAGGCTGAAGAGGCATTCTGCTTACTGGCTTGCTTTCCAAGGTTTGCTCAGCCTGCTTTCTTATAGAAGCTAAGCCGCAAGCCTAAAGACCATACCACCCACTTACGGGTTGGGCCCTCACCCATAAATCAGTACCAAGAAAATAAATCATAGCTAGATCTTATGGAGGCATTTTGTCAATTGAGGTTCCCTCTTTTCAGATGACTCTAGCTTGTGTCAAGTTGACATAAAACTAGACAGGAAAATGCACATGCACAATCCCAAACAAAGGTAGAAATATCAAAATTGAAAAATTATCTATGATAATAATCAATGAAGGTACAAAGATCAGTTGATATTTTTATTGATCTTCTAAATGATTTTATCATTTCATCATATAATACTAAATATACCTACTTTATATGTTTTACAAGGTGAAATCAAATGATTGATTCATGGAGAATTCTTCTAATATTCTATGTAACATTATTTGCGAAATGATGTTGCTGCTAATATCATCACTCTAACTCTCACATTCTTCCCTTCCAGTGAACTCTTTGAAACTATAGGGGATAAGTTAGAGGTTTACTGCAAGAGATAAAAATTGATGAGAAATATTTATTTTTTTAAACTTATCTTTTTATTTCTTTTGAGGACATGGTATACTGACCCTAAAACAGGCCTCATCATCCCATGCCATTAGTATTTCATATAATATGTAATTTCCTCCTAATGGTGAGGACAGGGTTTATGATTTTCTTTAATCATAGAATAAGGCTAAGATGGTAGAACTTTGGAGATATCATTGGGATCCCAAATTACTTTATATTGATTTCATTCTAAGGGAAATTATGTGTGTATAAGTATGATTTGTTCAGTTGAATTCTTTTAAATAAAAAATAGTTAAGCTCTTGGAGGGCCAAAAATGTGAGCCCATTTCCACTTTGAATTTCTGAAAGTTGAAGGTTGCACAAATGTTTGACAAGCATAGTTAAAGGTCCCAACTCAGGATGTGATTGTTTGATTCTTTTAACACTGAGACAGTTTAAACAAAGTAGGTCCAAGCCATCTTAACAGGTGGTCAGGATATGCAAATATACTTCTGCTCCTTCTTTTGCAACTATGAGGTCACCTGGGGAGTGGCTGCCTTTGGGATATACATGGTAGAGCAGCTACACAGCAGCTACACTGCCTAAACAACAAGATGCTAATGATTTGTTTTCTCAGAGTGTTAAAGCAATTGATTGTTTGAGTTGTTCTTTGTATCATATTAATAAAGTCTTTTGTTACATTCTCCCCATTTACAATGGGTATACAAGCTATGAAAAAAATAAAAACAGGCAATTTTAGTATTCATTGAAATGCCATATGGTACTGTTTATGGTTCCTATCATATTATTATTCTTTACTAATGCTTCTAAATACCCCTACCCTTGCAAGAGGTACTTTTGTTGAGGCTGAACCATGACAAAGCTCTTTAAAGTGCATGTTAAAATGTTTAAATGTTCATGTTAAAAAGGCATTGGAGCAGGGAACTGTGGCTAGCCTCTGAAATGGAGGGTAGCCTCAAGCAGATGACGAAAGGCTAAAGTCCTTAAAAACATAGGCACAAGAAAATTAATTTTGACAACAAACTTTACCAATTTAGAAGCAGATCCCCCAAAGGAAGCCTACAAATTAGAATATTTGGAGACAACAAAGTAGTTGAATCCCAATAGATGCTGAAAAACAGACTGAAATCTTGAGTCATCAAAATTTGAAATTATGAATACATGTTATATTGTTATATTAAAGTGCTTTGTTGGTGTTATTTATTACAAATAAAAATCATGTATTGCGTTGTGTGGTAATTGTATCAGTAACTGTCTAAAGCATAATGATATTGCAGGTAAGAATAAAAAATATAAGACTTTAAAATGGATTATTGTAGGGAGAGGGCCAGACCACTTGATGGTTCCTATCGCCTAGCTCGCTTATCTCCAAAATCACCACACAGAAACTGTATTAATTAAAACACTGCTCACCCCATTAGCTCAAACTTCTTATTGGCTAACTCTTACATTAATCTAACCCATTTCTATTAATCTGTATTTGTCACATGGCAGTGGCTTACCGGGAAAGATTTGGTATGTCTGTCTCTGGTGGCTCCATGGTGTCTCCCTGACTCTGCCTTCTTTCTCCCAGCATGCCATTTAGTTTTGTCTTCCCTGCCTATCTAAGTTCTGCCCTATCAACTAGGCCAAGTCAGCTGCTTTATTCATTAACCAATGAAAACAACACATAAACAGAAGGACTTCCTACACCAACGGATAGAAAGAAAGAATACATATTTTTTAATTTAGTTGGTAATGAATAAAACTGTGGAGAAAACAAACCCTTAAGTTAGATAGTATTTTTTTTCTTGCTGTGGAGGCCAAATATTTCTTTTGTGGAATATTAGTTGAAGATGTGCTACATTCATTTATGCTGTGGAATATTTGCTTAATGAGGCAAAAATATGTTTCATTATTTTATATTGCATTTGCTTACCACTGTAATGCTGTGTTACTTTGCCTACCTAAAACACTTTATTGGTCTAAAAATGAACTAAATTGCCAATAGCTATACAGGAGAGGGATAGGACACACTTCCAGGCAGAGAGAATAAAGAGAAGAAATTTAGGCTTGAAGATGAAGAGAACAAGGAGCAAGTTGAAGAGAAAGAGAGGACACCATGGGCCAGCCACCAAGCCACTCATCCACTCAGTGAGCCACAGATTAAGAAGGGAAGAAAGATATGTTGAATGAAGAAAGTTGAAAAGCTCATAAGCAAAATGTAGAAGAAGAGAAACAGGATGAGTTAAGTTATAAAAGCTGGATAGAAACAAGCCAAGCTTCGACTAAGCATTTATAATAAGAGTAAGTCTCCTCATATTTATTTGGGAGCTAAGTGGCAGGTCACACAAAAATTAAAGAAACAAAAACAAAAAAAGACAAAAGACAACAACAACAACAAAAATTCCTCACTTCTGAAAAATTTTTCCCATCTTTTTGCTTAAATACCCATACTTTTTCCTGTAAATGAACAAAATGGCTTCATATGCAAATAACAGCATTGAGTAGCACAAACACTTTCATGTTATTGTGGGTGATATTACAAAAAAAACAAGATTGAAAGGTTCAAGTAGCATAATTGTAAGTTACTAGTTATCTATGCTTTTGCAAACATCAAAGACTCCTAGAAAGTACTTGCATAGATCAAGATCATTTTTTAAAATAAAGAAACTTCATTTTTCAATTTGCTTCATTTAGGAAAGCAAAAACAAACAAACAATGAAAAAAGGAAAGGAGCCAAGCTTCATAGGAAGAATATATGACTAAACACAAAACACGACGTAGGTAAATGAATAAAATAAAATAAAATCAGAAAAAGAAGTGGAAAATGTTCCAAATATTCAGATATACAAACATACAAGAAAGTATAAAAAAGCAGTATATATTTTTCTTGAGAAGTTATACCCTGAAGAAAATCAGACTTGATACTGTGACTTTTTATGACAAGTGATATCTGTTACAGCTTCAAAAGAGACAAAACTCTATGTACATAAAAGAAATGTGTGTCTCCATTTGTCTCTGGAGTTTATGAGATCATGCAACCATCTCTGAAAGGTTCTGAAGAGACAGTATCTAATAAGAGGAGAAATAGAAATATGGCAGACATGCCTGTGATGCCTGTAGAGTTCTCAGATAAGGTCTCAGGCAACATTCGGGAAAATGGTCATGGGAGAGGGGAAAAGGGAAGGGGAACAGAGAAAAATGTATAGCACAGCAAAATAAACAAACAAACAAACAAACAAATGAATGAATGAATAAATAAAAAGATTTGAAGATTTGTTTTCCAGTTTAAAAAATAAACAAATTATAAAATAAAGACACTGATTCTGACAGAGTAAATAAACTGCCTTAAAAACCATGTACAATAATTAAAACTCAGGTCATTTTCAAGAGGCCAAGAGTTATTTTCTGTGATAGCATTTTACTTCTGAAAATAAAACACATTTAGGTATTAACAGTCATTAAACTTTTGCTAAAATTTGTATCTTTTCTTAGCAAAACTCCCCTGAAGGAAGGGGTACAAGCAAAGATAAAAGAAAATATCATGACATGGCAATGAAGATTTGTTTAGCTTTTATAATGATTAGAAGATTTGAGAAGAGACCCTTTGTCTGCGGGGTCCCCTGGCCAGTGGCAGGCACTGATCCTGCGGCGGAACATCCATCTTAGGGATGAGTGCATTCCTGAACCATGTAGGGGGAACACGCTCATCCCCCAACCCCCAACACTGCCCACTGTCCCT
>LOEQ01007867.1:16119-27581 GCA_001685075.1 Bramus lutescens | reverse complement strand
TTGGATGCTCACCTTCCTAGACCTCAATGGAGGGGGGAGGACCTTGGATTTCCCACAGGGCAGGGAACCCTGACTGCTCTTAGGACTGGATTGGCAGGGATATGGGGAGTGGGGGGAGTGGGAAGGAAATGTGAGGAGGGGAGGAAGTGGAAATTTTTAATAAATAAATGAATAAGAATGTAAATAAAAATACCTTATCAACTGTGTGAAGTTTTGACTTAATTTAAGCTATTTAATATTTGTTTAATAATATTATTTGCCAATTTTAGCATAAAATTTATGTTTTGTCCCTGGCTACTCTCTCTACTTCAATTGCCTATTCTATAAGCAAGCAGAGCAGTAGTCAACAAAACAGAGTTTGAATATAGTGTCATTTTTAGTTTAATCACATTTCAAATTAGGTAACCATAGAAATAAATATATCAATGAAAAGACTGTAGTAAATTTATTTGTGCTTTTAAGGAATGAAAATTAAGAACATTTCTCATAGTTATAGTTTTCATCCTACACTAAATTCTTGTAAACATAAAAAATAGAAATAGTTCATTTATTCCATCTGTCTTCTTTTTGTTATTTTTACTGGATCATGTATTCAGCATAGCTTCTTTCTTACTGCATTTATCTGTTTTTCTGTGTGATATATTCGTTGAAAATATATAATTTTAATACAGTATATCCTGATCATCATTTCTACTCCCTGAACTCTCCCTAAGTCTTCCACATCCTCTCCACCAAATGAGCAATCTTTCTTTCTCTCTCTCTCAATGAAATACAAAATAGTATCTAAAAATAGTTAGGTAAAATCAAAAGAACTAAACCAGGACAGGACAAAAGAAACAATTAAAGAGGAGAAACAAAGCCAAAGACAAAGCTCAAGAAACACAAAGACATAGAGAAATAAAAGTTCATACACTCAGAAATCCCATAGAGGCATGAAACAAGAAACCACATTATGTACTATATGTAGGAAAGATTTGGTTGGTAAAAATAAAATAAAAAATAATCCCAGATAAAATATTATTAGAGAAAGAACATTCAAAAATGCCAATGTATATGTTTTATATTGGTAATTAACTATTGGGCATGGGACCTGGACTTTTAAGTAAGAAAGGTTTGTACAACCAGTACAGACTCCTTTGGAAAACAAAAAAAAAAAACAACAACAAAATAAAAAAAAATGCTTTTTTTATTTGCTAGTGGCTTTCAATTGGGGATTTTTGGTAGTGTTTCATTTTATTTTAATAAATAAAGCCCCACTGGTCAGTCTTACAGACAGGGCAGTGGTAACACACACTTTTAACCCCAGTAGCCACACTAGCTGCCTAGAAATTGGCAGTGCATGCCTTTAATCCCAGTGGTGCATGCCCTTAATCACAGCCCTGGAGAGTTTTATAAAATAAGTTTCATTCTGCGATTTCTGGAGTCAGGATTGCCATTTCGGACTGAGGTCTAGGTAAGAGCCAGTGTTCTGCTTTGCTTTTCAGATATTTAGGTTGAACCCCAGTTTCTCTCTCTGGGTTTTTATTTAATTGTGCTGCAGTGATGACTTCTGAGATAGGGATGCGGGTTTGAGTTTTACTCCCCGCACAATACTGGGACCCCATAGGCCCCTATTTATGGTCATATGCTTGCTGCCCCATTCTCTGGAAATTCATATGTGCATCCATCCTGCTATGTATGGAAACCCGTTTCCCTTGTCTCCTCCTGGATTTTACCATAATTTTGTCTTCTCTAATGCAGAATTTCATGAGATCTGAAGGAAGGGACTTGATGGAAATAACCCATTTAGGATTGAGTGTTTCAAGGTCTTTTACTCCCTGGGTATTTGTGAGGTATCAGTATTATTCCTCATCTACTACAGGAGGAAGTTTCTCTGGTGATGGCTGAGTGAGACACAGGTCTACTGATAAAACAAACTGTCCTTTAGAAGTCTTTTTTATTGCTGTGATCCTTTAGCAGAAAACGAGTGATGGAATTTCATTGGCTATTTGACCTACCTAATCTTAGGGTTTTGGCCTCCTGTGCAGTGCCAGGGATGGGTTCCATTTCACTGAGAGATTTGATTACTTCATCCAGTCACTCTTGCACTAGCACATCTTGCAGACAGATCACGTCGTAAATAGAAGAGTTTGGAGTGGGCTGTTGTTGACTTTGCTCCTGTAATAACTTCCAGTACCATGAACATTGCCATGAACAATACCTTCCAGTACCATGAACCGTATCTTCCAGTACAATGAGCATAAGTCAGAAGGTGGTGCAGGCTGTAGGTAGGCAACAACGTAACTTCTCCATGTTCAATGAATTATTAAGGTGTTGTCATTAGTAATTATATCTTATCATTAGTTTGTGAAAAGCAACCAGTATCCTTGGCAATAACCTGGTTATTTTTTGGGGGGCGGGGTTGCAATGGGGTCTTTTTGACCAACATTTCAATTTAATGTAACCCATTCTCAGAATTGGAAGCTTCATTTGGTGACAATTTATTTCCTGCTTTAGGAATTTTCCTTTTCTGTACTCTTTTATTTTGTTTTCCTTTTATTTAATTTAAGGTTGCGTTTCTAAAGGACAACGTTTAGATGGTCTTTGCAGCAGGATTGCATATTAACTACACTGTAATGAAACTATTCAGAGGTGCAAAGAATATGGAGTTTTTCTACTTGGCATATAGCAGGGTCAAACTTATAAGCTCCTTTACTTTATAGCTAATTAAATTTTAATTCTGCTTTGAAAATTTAGTTTTGTATCACTTCATAGTGTAATTTTCATGAATATTAAATACATATATCTGTTTAATTAGTTATTTCTGTGGATATTGAGCAGTCTGTTTTGTTTAAATACACTTTCTTACATCTATGATATTCCTGTAGAGGTGTGTTTTACAGTATGGAGAGAGGCTTTCCCCTCCACAGGGTTAACTCTTCAGAGTAACTAATACTTCTTGTCGAGTACATCTCAGTTTTCTTAGGTTCCTATCAGGCTTATAGATGAAGCAGAATGTTCATGGTCACCAGTGGTCTCCAAAAGGTTTCTGTCATTTATGATATCCAATTTCTTGATTTGTCTGCTTGCCATACAGCCTTTACATATTTTTCTTTTTTTCAATTAAAGCAATGTACTATATATATATTTATGCTAAGTAACATTCTTTCACCATTATTTCACATATTATTTCACATAATATTTCACATATTATTATTATTATTATACTGAAGAGCTACTATTTTAATAGTCATCATTTATGCAATACTATATAATCATTGTAATATGTTGCAACCTTAATTTTCATTGGAAATCAACTCTACTTGCAGGGGGAAACAAAGAAAGAAAGAAAACCATGGAATTTTAAACTAGTATTAATCCATATTTCCCTGAAGGCAAGGAATGTTGAACATTTTTAAAGAATCTCCCAGCAATTTGTATTCCTTCTTTATTTATTTTTTCTTATGAAATAAAGCATTTAATTGACAACATGTTTACAGTTTTAGAGGCTTAATCAATTATGATGACAATAGAAAGGAACATGGCAACACACATTGCTTTGGAGCAGTATTTGAGAGTTATATCCTGGGCCATATGTTGAGAGACAGAGAGAAAAAGAGAGAGAGAGAGAGAGAGAGAGAGAGAGAGAAAGACAATGGATTTGTCTTGGGCTTTTGAGACCTCAAAGTCCATCACCAACAACAAATTTTAAAAGAGGGATTTATCTCCACTCATTGTTTGAGAAAATATAGTCACCATCATAGTATGAAAGACATGGCGATAGGTTGTCACTCACGTGGTACTGGCCAGTGAGAGGAAAGATTCATCATGAATCTGTGACTTGTCTATAATTCATAGGCCACAAGTCTATACTATTATATTTTCCAGCTGGATCCCTGTTGCTTGAATAAAAATGGTCCCCCTTGTCTCATGTATTTGAATGCCTAGTCACCAGGGAAAGAATTAGAAGTAATAGGAGGTATGACCTTGTGGGGTATATGTAACTTGTATTCCTTCTTTATAAAACTGTTTATTTGGTCTAGATGTCCAAACCAGGGGATGATGCTTTCTTCATTGGAAGTAGGGCTTCTCCTATTGAGCAGTTCTCCCTGGAAATGCCTTATAGACTCACTTCAGTGTCCTAATTTTTTCTGAATCTCTGCAGACTAACAAGAAGATTAACTACCACATTCAGAGATAAAAGTGTTTGTTTTAAAGACAATGAGAGAAGTCTAGTAGAAACCAATTTTGCTTATGCTGGCTCCTCCATATCAGATTCAAGTGTTTAGAAATACCTGCAACATTCTCTTCCATATTGTATTCTACTTTATAGAACCCTGGCAAATTTTGTCCTTTTCTGAATTTACAAAGTATAAGTTGTTCTGTAATGAAAGCCTGAGCAATTGATTATAGCCAATAATTTTAAAATATAATGCAAAAATAAGGGCAATTACTTTTCTAGAAATAAATTTAGTTTCCAAGATTCCAATCTTAAATTGTTCAGAATGTGTGTGTGTGTTTGTGTGTGTGTGCATGTACACATAAATATGTATTTATCTAATGATGGAACTGCTCATGGCACAAATAACACCAAAATATGAAAGATGAAAGTACTATAAATTTTAAAATGAATGCTTTCTCAGTAAGATACTCATTTTAACTGATGTATACTTGTGTCTCAAGTTCTGCCATGATAACATTATATGTTTTAGTATTTTAATACATGAAATATGCATGGAACAATTGTCTTCTTTGAGGTTCATTAATAATTTAATAACAGTTTGTAAATGCAACAAGTTAATAATTAAAAATCGTCAACATTATAATTTATGTTTTCTTGTCCAATAACACTGTTTCTTAATAAGCATATTCATTAACATTTAAAATGTCATCTATTATTTTCACATGTTTAATAATTTTCAGGATGCTATTCCTGTAACATACTTTATTTAATAGTGGCTTCTTTATTATATTGAAAGACAAAATGTGTCTACCTTTTGGTTCTTATGTAGGGGGAGGCCCACTTGTTCTTCCTGGCTGCCTGGCTAGTTTAGACCTGAAATAATCACACAGAAACTGTATTAATTAAAGCACTGCTTGGCCCCTTATCAATAACTTTTCATTGGCTGACTCTTGCATCTTATTTTTAACCCATTTTAAGTAATCTGTGCATCACCACGAGGTAGTGGCCTACCCAGCAAAGTTTTAACATGTCTGTCTCTGGTGGCTCTATATCATCTCTTTGACTCTGCTTTCCTCCTCCCAGAATTCAGTTCTGTCTTCCCTGCCTACCTAAGTCCTACCCTATCAACAGGTCAAGGCAGTTTCTTTATTCATTAATGGTAATTACAATACACAAAGGGGCTTCCCACATCACCTCCCCTTTTCTGTTTAAATAAAAGGGAAGGTTTTAACTTTAACATTGTAAAATTACATATAACAAAACAGTTACCAAGCAAGAATTACAGTTACAATATTTATATTTACTTTATCTTTCATCATAACTAAGTAAAACTATAACTATAAATTTTTTAACTCCATCAAAGACTCCAGAAGTATATAACATTACCTAAGTAGACAGGAAGTGCATTGTAAGCAACTTCCAAAACTCTAGAGTTGACAGAGACATCTTGCTGCCTGGACAGTTACCCAAAGTTCTTCTGTAACATTTGGACATCCATCTTCAGCCTACAGGTCCATATTATCCAGCAGACATTTCCATGAAGCAGGAAATCTTAAAGATACTTTAGTCACTTTCATCTGTATCCTGCAGAATGTCTCACAGACACTTTCATGAAGCAGGAACCCCGAAGGGATCATCTCACCTTTAGGCAAGTTCAGCAGTCATTTCTCTGAGGGTCCTGCATGTCCAGTCTAACAGTCCAGGCAAAAGCAGTTTCTTGCCCAAATGGCTAACCAACTCCATATGGAACCCCTTCAATGCCCATCATCCTCTTGAAGTAGCTTGGTGCTGCCAGGAGCAGATGTATCTCACTGACATAAAAAGTCTTAAGTTCTTAAACATTTTAAATTCCATATTCTGAAGATCTCTGAAAGATTTGAAGAATACTTATCAAACTGAAATATATCTCAGTACATCCAGAAAATCGAACTAACATGAGTATAAGCTTTACCACCATAGATGATTATTTTTTAACCTATATTTCTTAATAATACATCACATTTTTAAATGAGCTACACAAACATAATACATTAATCAATATCATATATATATAAATGTGTATATATATATATATACACACACATTTAACAAAATTGACCTCAAATTTGTATCAATAAACCAAGATCCATATCAATGAAAGTCTCCATAGCATATTCCCCTTTAAATGTAAAGAAACATTTATAGACAATATTTGGGAATATGGGTGTAGTTCAATAACAGTTTGGAAATGCAAAAAGTTAAAAATTAAAAACTGACAATGTTATAATTTATGCTTTCTTGTCAAATAACACTGTTTCTTAATAAGTATATTCATTAACATTTAAAATATCATCTATTTCTTACATGTTTAATAATTTTCAGGATGCTATTCCTGTAACTTTATTTCATAGTGTCTTTTTTATAATTTTGAAAGGCAAAATGTATCTACCTTCTGGTTCTTATGCTTAAAAGAATTTCTACTTTACCTTAGAAGAAAATTTTAAATAATTAAACAAAAACACTTTATAAAAATATAAATCTCAAATTGATAGAACATTTTGTTTCACATTGTAAAGTCTTCAGTGAAATACTTTGGACAATTTAGGAAAAATCAAGTTTTGAAAACAACAATTTTCAAAATTGTTTGAGGAACTTACCTGTACTATGGTAGCATATACTAAGTAAATTAGAAAAATAAAATTTTGAAAATAAAAATTTTCAAAATTTTTGAGAACTTACCTGTACTATGGTAGCATATACTAAGTAAATTGGAAACATGAATTTCATAGTGAGCAGGTAGTTCAAATGATGAAAACACTAGTGATGACAGCCTAATAAACCAGATTGCATCCTCAGAATCTATATAAGTAGCCAGATGTGATAGTGTGCATCTGTACTCCCAGCACCCCTGTAGCAAGTTGGGAGGAGAAGACAGGAAAATTATCTGGAAGGTCATATGCCAACTAGAAGGGAGTATAAAGTACAGAAGCACAAACAAGAAAGGTCATGTTTCAGAGAGTTGGAAAATGAGACCTGACTCCTGAAAGTCATTTCTTACCCATGTGAACGCACTTTGGCAATCATATATTCACATTCACACCCACATACACGCAACACTGACATGTAAAGAAAAATGAATGAATGAATGATGGATGGATAAATAAAAATAGAATTTAGAAACAAGGAAAAATTTCTACAGACATAAGCACAATTTTCTTTTTAATAATTTGTGTTTTGGGTTAGGACTTTATTGTCAGAGCACGCAGCTGTGAGTCCATTCCACCTTGACTAGAAGTCAGAGAGTTTGATCTTGATTTGCTGTTTCAAAGTGGTTGACAACAAGTGGCTACAACACAAGAGGTCCTGACCTAGAGTGGTTGATTACTATTTTGAGTGCAGAGGTGTATCAGCTCCGTCTTGACCAAAAGTCAGAGATGCTCTGTTTATGAAGTGTGTTGCCTCCCCTCCCCTTTTGGAGTGGGGTATAAAAATACTTGTGGAAAATAAAGGGATGAATTAGTATTCATTGAATTTCCCTCCCAATGCTGTTCTGTGTTTTGTCTCTTATTTCTCTCTTATCCATATTCCTTTCTGGTTAATAATTCTAACCATCATGCTCCTACCCTGGATTGTGTGAATCCACTTGAGACTGGTCCTTGACACATTACGTAGAAGTGCTTTCTGGACTCCTGTCTGGGAAGCAGATAGGCTAAGTGTACATCTTGACCTATTCCTCCTCTTCTTCCAATTTATTACCTCAGTTTCCTCCCAAGACTGTAGCTGATCATGTGCTGAGACCTCCCCTTCCTCCCCAACACCTCCAATTGATCACACAGATACTCCGCTCTAAACTTCACTCAAAAGGATCCTGTCATTCTAGTCACCAACTCCAACAGGTGTTCCCTGGGACCCTGCATGCCACCCCAGCGAGAGAAGCAGATTAGGCTTGCCGAAGGTCTTCATATATTCATTATCTCCATTACATCCATTTCAGCAGTCTTATCTTCAGCTCCACAGCAGACAAATAAACTAGTAGAATGAATGTGGACAAAGGATACATCCTTCTGTTGCATCGGAGAAACACACCTTAAAATCAAGGATAGGTATCACTTCAGATTAGGAATTAGAAAAAAAATAGTCGAAGCAAATGGATAGAAGAAGCAAGCTTAATATCATTTTAATATCTGACAAAATAGACTTCAAACAAAAACTAATCATAAGAGATAGCAAAGGACACCAGATTCACCAAAGGACATGGTGATCTGAAAATCCATGCACCAAAACACCAGGGCATCTAAGTTCTAAAAGAAAAATTACTTAAGCTTTATTGACCCTCACACACAGATAGTGACTGACTTGATCCAGACAAAAACTATATAGGAAAGTGCTGGGGAAAAAAGACATAGTAAATTAAATATACCTAACAGATGTTTATAGAAAATTTCACATGGAATAGAGAGTATCCCTTCATCCCTTCAGTACACCATGGAGCTTTCTCCAAAACTGATTACATACTCAGACTCATAGCAAGTCTCAACAGATGCAATATAATTGAAATAACACCATACATCTGATGAGACCACCATGGATTGAAGATGGGTGTCAACAATAATAACACAACAGAAAGCTTATAAATTCATGGAAACTGAGCTACTCACTACTAAATAACAGGAAAAAATAGGCCAAGACAGTAATAAAAAAGAAATTAAAGATTTTCTAGAATAAAAATGAAAGCAGACCATTGTACATTTTAAACTTTGTTTTCATGCATGAAATAGTATATGCTTGCTGAAAATCTGCAAGACTATTTCATAAATGGATGATATATGAAAGAAAAGCTTGAAATATTTGGCTATAAATATTTTGTAGCAAAAATGTATATATATTGCTATAGATATAAATTCTATACAATACCTATAGGTATATATAGGTATTTGTGTGTACCTATATAGGTATATGAATATATGTATAGATCTGACGGTCTTCACATATGTATATATGTTCACCCTCACACACACACATGCACATATACATACACCTAAATGTAGGTGCATGTATTGTCTTTTCATTCTATAGGTACTTTGATTTTACTATGACTTCTAGTTTAGTGTTTTTATGAGTTCCTGAGTGTGCAAATGAGGAGTCTCTACATTTTTAATGTTTAATGTGCCTTTTGGGGGGGTTCTTTTTCTTCTTTTTTTTGACCTTTTACAGTGTGTTTTTTTATTACATTTTTGTTTTAATTTATTATTTTCTCTTGGAAGCCTATTTTCTAATTGTTTGTTAGTTAGACACAGAAAGGCACTGGATCCATTTGGGAATGGAGGTAAAGAGTAAGTGGGAGGGGTGGAAGGATCTGAAACTGTGATCAGGATATTGTATATGGGGGAAACAAAGCGATTTTCAATAAAATAGGAGAAAAGAAGTGTTTTCTGGATTTGTTTATTCTCATTGAAGTTATTTAGTCTTTATCTGCTAACTTTGTACTTAGTAAAGGCAACTTAAGGATGAAATGATAGCCTACAGAGATGCATTTGATAGAGCTGTTAACATTGATAGAGTAATAGATACCCAGATCACAGCATTCTCTTTAGAAACATGGACATGATAATATGCCCTAATGAGATTTTGTGTTTTAGTACTACAAAGCACTGGGAGTTTCAAATCTTCCTTATGGCAATGTCATATAAATCTACTTCTGATCGTTTTATAAACTCAAGTTAATTACTTGCTGGATTGGGTCACAAAAAGCAAAATATTAAATTCTACTCTGACAACAACTTACTACAAAGCAGTTTACCAACACTCATGCTGCACTTTAGAGTACTACTTAACTTAATATCTTTTGGACATACCTTGATCATAATGACTAATAATTATCATTGCTATGTGGCTTGCATATCACAACTCATTTTATTCTGAAACAGTATCCTGAAGTATGCAAAAATTTTGACTCTGTTCTATGAACATTTATTTTCTTGGAGACTCACATCCACTAAATAACAAAGTCAGTCTTCATGCAGGTCCCTACAATTAATTCGTTTTCCACAAGTAGAAATAGGCTCAAGATTTCATAAAACTGACAATTACTTAGCATATTCAAAGCCAGTTTATAGTGTGAAAATGAATTAGATGCAAACTTTGCCTGCAGAAGAAATACATGGTTATTCAAGTAAAGATAAAACGTGCAAGGATCAATAGCACAACAGTGTCCCAGAGGTTATGCTGAGTGAGTTCCCCAGTGGATGACAATGAAGTTTTTTAGGTAAATGACAAGAAAGGGAAATTTATGACCTAACTCCATTTGCAAATGACACAAGATATATGTGTCATTTATATTTATTATCTATATATCAATCAATATATATATATATATATCAATCTATCTATCAATCATTTATCTCTCTGTTTGTATGTATTTCTGTTTGTTCATGAACAAATAAAAAATGACAGGAATGTATACTTGATCAATAACTTTAATAATAGGATTGAATGGACATAGTGTATTGGGAATGAGTTTACTAGAGGGAAATACACATCAGATAAAGAATGTTCATCAACACAAATGTTAAAGGCCATTCATAGCAAACTATGACTTACAAATTTGCATTAGTTATAATCTGAGATACCAAATGTATAAAAATGCATAATGGATATTTGTATTCTTTTTCAGTTTTGGGTTCATCAAGTCTGCTGTAAAAATAGATACAGGATTAACATCTAATCAATCAATCAATCAATCAATCATCTATCTATCCATCTATATCATATATATATATATATATATGTATAATAACAAAGCATCAAGAAACCAAATAGCTCAATTAAAAATGTGGTAAAGAACTAAGCAGAGAGTACTCAACAGACAAAACACAAATCACTAAGGAAAATTTAAATACTAAACATGCTTATCAATTGGACCAATACAAATTAGAAATACGTTGAAATTTCACCAGTCAGAATGTCTAAAATCAATAAAACAAATGATAACACAAGGAAGAAAAGAACAGGGGGAATACTTAATCATTGCTGGTGCACTAAAAACATGTACAACTGTTATGAAAATCAGTGTGTGGTTCCTGTGGAAGCAGGAAATAGATCTACCTCAAGATCTAGCTATGCCACTTATGGGCATATATTCAAAGGACTGTACACCCTTCTTTTTAAAATATTTATTATTTATTTATTTATTATGTATACAATATTCTGTCTGTGTGTACATGTATGCCTGCAGGCCAGAAGAGGGCTCCAGACTTCATTACTGATGGTTGTGAGCCACCATGTGGTTTCCGGGAATTGAACTCAGGACCTTTGGAAGAGC
>LOEQ01007866.1:97793-111315 GCA_001685075.1 Bramus lutescens | reverse complement strand
ACACACACACACACACACACACACACACACACACACACACACACACACCCTTCATCCCTTCCTCTGTCTCCCTTACCTTAAGTTAAGGTTAACTTTAAGTTTCTTAAGTGTAAATCTTAGAGGCATCTGGAATTCATGGTATTTTACATAAGAACAATCCACCTGAACCAATGTATAACAAACTTAATAGTTCCATAGCTTAAATTAAGATCTGATAAAAACAACCAACATACAAACAAAACTGCACATATTTTTGCTTAGTTTTCATCTTTGAAGTAGTGCAAACAGCAACTGATGATGAAACCATAGCTAGTTATGGTATTCTTAGAAAAGACTACTTAATAATAGGCAAAACTTTTTAAATTTCTCTAGCCTGGAAACCTGGAGCCTTGGCTTCTTCCTTAAATAACTGTGACCATGGAGATGACTCTATTCTCCTTAGTCTTCAATCTCCTCATTTGTAGATAGTTCCTGTGAGCTTCTGTCCACCTTCCTCATAGTTCAGCTGCTGAAAGTCTTTGAAACAATATCCTGGACAGGGTAATTCTAATGCTATCATGCAAATTCTTAGCTGAGGATCCTGGGCTTCATTGTACCTCTCTCAGAATGCCCGGGGAACAGTTTCTGTTGGGGGGACCTTTTAATGGAGATGGAAGATCTCAAACCTTTCTTAATTCCATTTCCTATTGCTTTTGAAACTTAAAATTCACTTCATCTTACTAGATCTTAGTCCATTTTTATTGATTTTTAGTGCTGCTATGGCTTGAATACTAGGTCACAGTAAAAAACAAATGACAAAATTGGTTATAAATCTACTCCGTACAGAAAAGAAATAATTTGTTGTGTTTTCTTAAAAGCTTTTGTCTATCCCAGTTAAGCTATTGTAAGGAAACACTGCAGCCTAGCATGCATAGCTCCTGTTCTCATCTTTTGGGAAGCCCGAGATCAAGCCACAGTTCTGCTCTCTGGGCAGGGCTTCTTCCTAGCTTACATAAAGCTGCTTTCTCCCAACATCTTCACATGGCCAAACAAGCCTTCATTCTCTTCCACTTTTTGTAAGGAAACTCTTCACACCTGGGACTTTGTACCTCTCTCAGAATGCCCAGACAACATGTCCTGTAGAAAGGAGCTTTTAATGGAGCTGGAAGACCTCAAATCTCATGACTTCATCTAAACCTAATTATTCCTCAAAGACCATATGTTTTAATTTATCACTTTGGATATTAGAAATTCAGCATATGAGCTTGGGGTTCATAAATATTTGGCACCCAACACACATAATTCCTGAAGTAAAGATGTTAGCATAATTGAGGCATGTTTTGATATCCTCAAAAGACCAACTAACTCTCAATGGACTTCAGGTAATTAAGAACTTGAGTGGCTATAAATTTACCTTTAAAGAGATGAACAACTCACCACCTATGCCAACAATTGAATGTCCTCCTTTCAAAATTTCATGCAATTTTAAATTTATAGAAAACGTTAGTTTCTAAATGAATAGGAGAGATCAGTCAGTAAGCCTTCCCATTGTGGATAGGGATTGAGAAGACAGGAAGCTAAGTTTTAGTAAATTGCTGATTACAAGAAATATTTGTCCCTCATTGGTAGAGCCTCTCCACTGTGTCATTAGTAGATTCCCTGAGAGGCCAGTGTGCTGTTTAAAAAGGGGCCTACACACGGGATGTAGTAGTTGATCTGACAATGCAATCATTCTGTAGGAGAAACTCAAAGCAATCCCAAAGAAAATCTTATCCCCTTAAACTTCAGCTAGCAACAGGGGGCAAACAGGAAGTCAGGTTGCTGGCAGAGGGTCTCATTGCTGGCAAGCTCCATAATGTTAGTGGATATATGCTCACTTTGAGTAGACCAGATGGAGGAAAGCACTCACCACTTTCTAAGCCATGCAGCCCTGGGAACAGTGATGTTACCTTTGTAGGAATTCAATTCCACAGCGACAAGTTGATAATAATGCAGAGACGGAATAAAGCATCTGCTACACAGCATGCACTCTCTGTATCATCTCCATAGCAGCAAATCAAGGGCCTGCAAACAGAATTTTTGGCTCGCGGCACAGTGCGCTTTCCATTACATTTCATGTTAAGTGAGCACCCTCGTTGGGAAATGAGGCTATCAAGTGCATTTTTAAGAGCCTTGTCTTCTAAAATCAATCTGTTCACATTTTTAATAATGCAGGAAAGAATTCTGAAGTTGGCCCACAGAGAGTTCTGTGCACCAAAGGTTTATTTTTAATTGGATTTTGTGTCTGTTGTTATGGAAATGGTGGCTTTGTAGATGAAGCATTATGATTTTACTGCAAGATCAAGCCCGGTGTGGGGGATGAGAATGAGCTCATCCTGGTACTTCTTTTTCTTGACAAAACACATTTAAAATTAAAAGAACAGGAGCAAAGCCGCTTCAGAAGCATATGTTTCCAAGAAAAAAAAGTCCCCCATAAAAATAGATTTAAAATGACATATTCTCTTCTCAAAGATCAAACCTAAGGGTGACCCAGGCTGCCAGCAGGACACAAAGCTACTGTGACTCTGTTAACCATTCCTGTCTTTGCTGAAGCCGTAAAGGGCTCCTTTGGTCTGGGATTGGCTTGCACCATTTGGTCTTGCTGTGTTTGCAGACGCTGAACTCCCAGCTTCCACTAGTTGTTGAGTGATCAATTGCTGAGAACTTCTTTCTCCGGAATAGTTTGTCTTCATGGACCAGGATGTGTCATCAAACTCCATTAGAGAAAAACAAGAGGCGCTTCCTTCCTTCATGATGGTTGGCACTGTTTAACGAATTGAGGCAATTCCCTTGAAAAACGTAGTTTATATTTTTGCCTCATCTTAAGCTCCAGAGAGCATCCAAGGAAGGCAAGACTTAACACGAATACCCAGTAGCCCCATAAAGAAGAGAGAGGAGGCTGTCTGACTTAGTCTGTGCCTGTCACAGCTAGAGATGAGCGTGTGTAAACAGGCTAAGAATTTCTACCCTTAGTTTCCTGACAGCTTTTTCTCTTCTTTCTTTCCTTCTTTGAAGATTTTTTTCACTCTTATTTATGCTCTGAAGATCTTTGCTGTTAACTGATTTAACTGTAGAATTTGCAGACAGATGCTGGTAAAACATTCCTGACCCTCTAGCAGAAGGAAAATCAGGAAAGCAAATAAACCCAGGTCTGTCACAGTATTAACATATCTGCAAATTGTGAGACTTTAATAATGACTTGAAATAATGTATATTTATAATTATATTCTTCTAGATGAATCATTGTATTATTAAATTCTTTTATTGAAATCATCATATTAATAATTTTATTAAAATTACAATTATGTAAACATGTTCCTTTTGTTTCTGAGTTAAAGACAGATATAGTCCCATATGACTATATTAGTAATTTTTATTAAACCCGTTTCCCAAATAATGTCTATTTTAAATCCATTTAAATTTTTTGCATGCATACTTTGGAAGTTCCTTTATCACTTCACTGTATTATTTGCCTTATTTCTTTTGGCTTTTATTTGTTTACACTGTTACCTTTCCCCTCCTGGCTTTTAGTTGTCTGTACATTCTCTATTTTGTCCTACTTCTTACAAGTTACTATTATTCTGATATATTCAGAAACATCGCCACCATACATATAGATTTGCAACTTGTCAGTTAGTTATTGGAGAGGCTGATGAACTTAAGGACTTGGTGAGTCTTGGAGATACACCATTTAAGGTCTGAAGAGCAGCATCAGGTACTGGCAGTACCAAGACATTGTCACCAGGGTGCTGTGGTCTCCTTTCCATTACCATCTGAAAATGTGTCCTAATGTTCAATAGAAGTCTCAGAAGTTAGATATCTGATAAACCCCTTCACTATTAAATATCAGATATTTCCTTTAAAAGAAGGACATGCAAACTTTGGAAGGCTTCCAATGGTATATTGAATGTGCCTATTTATGACAGCAGGTTAATTCTCTATTCTTATCACTGCAACAGGATAAAAATTCTTAAATTGTCATACCTGAGTGTTTGTTAACTTGTCATTTTCCTTGCTTGCTATGACTATTAAGCTTGAAAATTGGCTCTCTCTCTCTCTCTCTCTCTCTCTCCTCTCTCACTTTTTTCTTCCTTCTCACTCCCCAACTCTCTTTTTCACTCTCCTCTCACTTTCTGTAAGGTTCATTTTCTTCTCTGATTCTGATTGTCCATAATGACTGTTTGGCATATTCTACAGGCAAAGGTCCTGAGACCCTTTTTGCCGGCTATAACCTCAATGATAATGAATGGCACACGGTGCGTGTGGTTCGTCGAGGAAAAAGTTTAAAACTAACAGTGGATGATCAACAAGCCATGACAGGTAAAAATCTCCTGCCTCTAATACTTTTTCTTTCTTTCCTTTCTTTTTGTCCTTTTATCTTCTTTTTCACTTGATTTTTTTTGAGAATTTAATAGCTGAGTAGTGTATTTCTATCATTTCTACCCTGTCTGTCTCCAACTCCTTCTATCCCCCACCATCTTAGGTGTAGTTCAAACAGCTTGGCTTCAAAGATACATGAAAATATTTGAGGCTGGGTGTGGCGGCACGTGTCCTTAATCCCGGTGCTCCAGATGAGGAGGCAGGAGCAGTATCGGCGAGTTCCAGGCCAGTGCTTTACAGAGGGAATTCTAGAACAGCCAGAACTATATAGAGACTGCCTCTGAGGAAAAAAATGAAACAAAACAACAACAAGCAAACAAACAAACAAAGCCTAAAATATTTCTATCAGACTGGCATTTTGTGTGGGCGGGGGATGTTATTTCTGATGATCTCCAGGCAACCAGAAACCATTATGTTAGTCTGATTTGAGAAAATTGTTCTTGTAGAGGAATAACGGGTTCAATATTGCTGGTAAACACCCCGGAACTACAGAGTATTCAAACATGGAATCAAGCTATTATAAAAATTTTCTCCTCATATTAGTTTTGTTTGAAGACCATTTTAAGTTTACCAAAAATTCCAAAAATAAAAGTATGTCCTGAGTGCCTGTATATTGCTACTGCTGTAGCAGATTTCCTCATTTGCTTTGATGTTTTCAAATGATATTCAGAATGACCTTTTAGTCCCTGGATTCTTTATTTTCTGAAAATAGAATTTACCCCTTCTACAACATCTGTAGTGATACCATGCACTTTGACCTTCATAGTTCTGAATATTACTCAGTGTAGGACTGGGAACTCTGTGAAGTTGCCGTGTCTCCACAGGCTTCTTCCATCCACGTATTGCCATGAACTCTCCTCGTCTTTTAGAAGACTGGCATTGTAAAGTTACAGAATACTCTTCATACCTAATATTGATGCAAGCATTAGTTTTGTTTTTGTTGACTGTGCCTTCATGATTGATTGTCCACCTTCCTGATTGAAATACTACCATTGGCACTAAACCTCCTTGTGGAATCCTATATGGAGGCAGGGGGTGCAGGGGGTAGATGTATTATTCAATTTCTTCACAATATAATTGCTTTATTTTCATTCTTGAACTTAATAAATCATCAGTGATCTGTGGAGAGGCATATCAAGGACTTGTAAATACCTGTGCTTTATTAAATGTTTTTATATAACTTATCATTTGATAAAGATATTTGTCTATTACAGTCAACTAATTACAAGGACACTAATTCTAGCAACCAGTATTCCATGAGCACTGTAGTCTACACTCAGCATCATACCGTGCGCACCACTTGCCTTCATGTCCCTGCCCTCTATTTCATTGATTTTCCTTTTCTCTTTTTTCTTTCTCTTTGATTGATCTTTATTCACAAGTTTATATATTTTACAATAATTTTAATTACTCGTCTTAAAGAATTTTATGCTCAAATTATTGCAGATTACTCTCAAGTTGGTCTCTACAAACTTGTGACAGGTTTCCACCAGTTTTATTTGTTTTCGTTCTTCTAACTTTTTTTCAGAACATGATATTCAGGCACCACTTTTATCTGCTTATATTCACCAGCAGAATTCTTTATTAAATTTGCATTTAGTGAGGGATAACTTTTTGAATTTTACTTTAAATTAAAATATAAACAACACAGTGTCCCCCTTCTCCCTCCAGCTCTTTCTATGGCTCCTACACAGCCTAAAATTTATACTCTCTTTTTCTTAAATTATTATTGTGATATATATGATAAATATCATGATATATATGTATGTTTATATAGTGATGTGTGTATATGCAGTACATACATATGAACAATACATACATACATGAATGTCACATACATGTATAAACATAAAATCACTGAGTTTATTAAATTTTGCTTGTATGTATATGTTTTTAGTCTTAACCATTTGGCATTGGATCACTAGTTAGGGGGCTAATTCCTGGGGAAGATTAATTCTCTCTAAGCAGTTGCTAACTGTTTGTCGAACTTCACCTAGTGATAGGACCCCATTGAGAGCAGCAACATCTACGCTGGTATCATTGTTTAGGTCTTGTTTAGGCTCCTTAATGTTGTAATTTCTTGGATGCAGCTTCCATATTATATCTAGAAGACAAAACTTCACAGCCAACTTCCTGGTTATCTGGTTCTTTTAATCCCCTTATCCACTTTTGCAATCTTCCCAAGCCTATGTATGATAAAATGTGTTCAGCATTATAATCATCTCAGCAGGTACAGATTGGAAATCTCTACAGATGTGTATCTGTGCCCACATATATACATAAATACAGATGCATGCATACATATTAATTACATGCCTACACAATATAAACATAGACATGTTTTAGAATACATGAGTTCACATTGCTATGTTTATGCCTACAGCATTGTCTCTTGATTTCCCTCATTCTATATTCCCAGACATTTTCTTTTAAGATGAGAATTCTAACTACCAATTATTTATTTGTTCAACATGATAATGTATCTAAAATACTTTCAGAATTTCTTTATCATTATAATAAATAAATAATTTAGATTATTTGCTTCTTTTCTCCTTCCAGCCTTCATTCTTTTCTTGTTATTGCACAAATTCAATTTTTTATGGTTACAATAAACTTGTGAGGATTTTGTCAAATATAATGGTAGCAGAATTCAGACAGTTTTATTCATACAATTCATAGATGCACCTCATCTTGAGCAATGAAGACAGGAATGCAAGTAAAGAGATCCAAGGAAGGAGAGTCGCTAGATTTTAGATAGAAAGAGGTTGCACAAATTTTGTGGCACCCCTTAATTGAGAGTCAGTAGTTTTCATTTCATTACTTCTTACACATATTCTGTGATTGTGTGTTGTGTGTGTTTGTTGATATGTGCCCTCACTGAACATGAGCTTGCCATGTACGCACTTACTAGAATCTTTAAGACAAACCTCATCATATTCCTTCTTGACATCATTCCCATGTCATTAGTAAATCCTGTTAATTATATCAATAAAACTGCCCAAATTCTGCTACCATTATATTTGACAAGATCCCACAAATTTATTGCAGCAAATAAAGATGAACGTGTGCATGCACATACATACACACACACGTGCACACATGCATGAACACACACATGCACACACACACAATCATATCTCCTTCCTATTTAAAAGTCCTATTAGACAATAATCAGTAAGGATGCCCTGTGAATGACATGGCCCTTAGTACTCTTCAAATTTTGTATGAACCACAAACCTCACTTACTAGTAGTTTTAACTCATTCAGTACCTAAATATTGTATTCCTCTATCTCCTTTGTATGGTGTCCAACCCTTGATTCATCTTCTATGAGATTTAAAATGGTTTTCTGTTTTGCAATTCTTCACATTTTTAGCTTAAATTTTACCTCAGTCTGTGTTTACTATTTCAGTGTCCCAGTCATAAAATTCATAGCATGTCTCAGAGTTTTGTTCTTATACATCTAATTAGGTGCCCACATCTTTTTTATATGCCATTCCTCCAATAGACAATGAATTTTCTGAGAACAGGGATGTATGTGGGCATCTCAGCCCTTCCCCAATTCCTTACAGAGCATTTGAAATATGTATTGACTATTCAATAACTTTGAAGTGAATTCACAACAGTACATAAATCTATCTCAGTGTTTTTAGACCAGGTTAGCCTCTAGCTCATTGAGATCCACCAGCCTCTGCCTCCTGACTTAGTGATTTTGTTTGTTTGTTTTATTGTTGTTGTTCTACACAGAAAGTAATACAACTAAGAGCAAGGTAAAAATTAAAATTTTAATTGAAAATTCAACATAGATACTGATATTTCTACAGAAGCAAAACAACCAGGAAACATCATGAGGCTTTTGTTTCATCTTGATTATTTGAAAAACTGATGACAACCCCACTCTGATTTCCTAATTCTAAATCCATTCATTCAGTCTCTGGAAACTGACTATGGATTTTATAGACAGTATAAACATAAAAACTTTTCTATAAAAGCTTTAGAAAATAAGTCTTCCAAGTTCTTACTGTTTTCTTTTTGTTCAACTCTGGTGCGTATACAACACTGAATACTACTGATGAAGGCTGAACATAAATTCTGAGTGGAAATACTTTTAAAGCCAATGTCAGCCAGTGTGTTCTTAGTGGGTGACTACTTTAGTTGGTCCCCTCAGACTAAATGTGTGTCTCAATAGTGCCTATCCAACTTTGGGGTCTTTTGAAATTGGACCACGTATTTTCTTGTAACACGGTTACTTCAACACTGTCACTACCTCCTTGTTCTCAGGGTTTCTGTCCTACCCGGTTCCCGCATTCGTTAAGTCCCAAAGAAAATCACACAGAGGTCTACATTAGTTATAAACTGATGGCCCATTAGCTCAGGCTTCCTATTAACTCTTATAATGTACACTAGCCCATTATTCTAATATATGTTAGCCACATGGCTCAGTACCTTTTTCAGCAGGACAGGTCTTCCTTCTTCTATGTCTGGGCAGGACTGCAGAGGGAGCTTCCCTCTTCCAAGAATTCTCCTGTTCTCATTGACCTGTCTGGTTGTCCTACCTATACTTCCTGCCTGGATACTGACCAATCAGCGTTTATTTAAAACATAATTGACAGAATACAGAATTGTCCCACACCACCTCCTTATAATTTGTGATATCCACAAACATCATTTTCAGAAAGAAAAAATTATTTTTTTCACTGAACTTTTCCATCTTTCTGAATTAAATGTCTTTCCCTTCTTTGTAGCTTCCAAGTTATTAGCAATATGAGATATTAATTTTGTTCTGAATAGTTTTCACATTATTTTTGCCGATAGCACTTTCAACAAGAAACACAGCAACTTTAGAATTGGAGTCATGTAACTTAAGAAAGGCTTTTTAATATTGTGAAAAATTAATAAATGTCAGCATCAATATCTTTTCATATTCTGTATCCTATATAGCTTATTAATTGAATGATGCTGATGTCTCTAGAGATTTAAGTTTGAAAATTAATAAAGATTTATTTTTGTTGTTACCAAAGAATTAGAACTTCAATAGAACAGTATTGAGGTCATTGAACAAAAATTGAAGAGCAAAAGCAAAATAATGCTATATGAAAAATCAGAATTGCTAAGAAGGCAATAGTATTTTACTTCAGTAACATAACCAGAGGCTCTATAGTATGTGGATGAAAAGATAGTCACCCTCAGTAAAGTGTGTATTTGCTTTTCAATCTGTAGAGCAGAAGTCATATTAAACCATTGGCTAAAAAGAAAACATAAAAAAGATAACAGATGAGCCATCTTAGAGAAAAGAGGCTTTTCAGAGATTAAAAATTAAACAGAACACAATTCAGGGGACTTCTTTTGTACTAATGAATTTTTAGCCATTAAAGTCAATTGATAACATAAATATTTTGTCTTATATAATCAACTATTCCTTTTATATTTTATGTATAGCAATGTTCTATGATATTACTTAGCATCTTTGCTGCTTCTATTAACCAGTTGGAAGCTTCTCAGAGTGTTGGTTAGAGGCCACATAGCTAGTTTCAGTATTCATAATGCCTAGAAAAATGGTTCAGTGCATTTTCTTAGGGGTGATTCTGAGATTGGCCCTAATTAATGTTTTCATTAATATTATGCATGATAGCATAGGATGAGCTTAATAAAATTTCCAATTATGCAAAATTAGATAGGGAAACTAGCCAAGAACTTGGTTGGAAGAACTCGATTTCAGTTTAAGTGACCTTTTTGAGTTGCAGCAAAAAATGAGGCGTACAGCTTAATTGAGAATAAGAGGCTGGGAATGAGCCACAAGTGAGGATTAACTTTCATGGATGCCGTGCTTTGCCACTTAGAAACCAAGTTCTTATCTTCCTATTTAATTCCAAAGCTACAGGAAGATAGAATCATTACACTAAAGGTAATACAGTATTAATTTCACTATTAATGGGTTTGACACAGACATATGGTGAGACGGGAAGAGAGGTGGGGCTTATGAGGATTTATCCCTGAATGAAGCTGCAATCACACATCCTACTAGGAGGCCAGAGATAATCTCTCCAGTAATAGGAAGACTGCTCTAAGGGGTGAATCTGGATATCCACACAAGGAAGGGAAAGTGAAAAGACTATTTTTACTTTCAAATACATTTTAATTGTTCATTATTACAAAAACATTCAGTAGCGCTTTCCTATTTATACAGTGAATAGAACAATATATTAAAATTATTTTTTTCTGAAAGAAAATAAAGAAAAACAGATAACTACAAAGCTAAAATGTGTGGGTTGCTAATTGATGTACAGTCATTTAGATCAATTGATCTTCCTGACCCCTCTTAACCTCTTTTCTCCCCCTTCTTTTCCATTCCTTCCTTTCTTTTACTTTTCATGAAATTGATAACATGCTAATGAGTATTTATTGTTTACAACAAGACACAATTTTCCATGTGTCTTAGGCTGGTACAGAACTTAACTATGTAGGTCAAGTTGGCCTCTAACTCATAATTCCCTTTCCTTAACCCCTCAAGTCCTGACAGGACAGAAGAACATCATCACACCTAGGCAGAAGGAGAAGTTCTACTACAGCTAAAATTCACATGGGAATTAAAACCTGGCCTAAGAAATTTTATTATATATGACCTCCTTACCCTTAAACCATACCCACATATTCTTACTGTAAGCTACCTATCAAGTAAAAAAAAACTATTTAAAAATATGTTATTACAGTGAAAATTTGTAGTGTCCTAAGGAAGTCTGGAAGGGTCTTTCAGATGCACAATATACCAATGTATTATCTTTTCTTTTAGGCCAAATGGCAGGTGACCACACAAGACTGGAGTTTCATAACATAGAGACTGGTATCATCACAGAACGACGTTATCTTTCTTCTGTTCCCTCAAACTTCATTGGACACCTGCAAAGCCTGACGTTTAATGGGATGGCATACATTGACTTATGCAAAAATGGTGACATAGATTACTGTGAGCTCAATGCCAGGTTTGGCTTCAGGAACATCATTGCAGATCCCGTCACCTTCAAGACCAAATCGAGCTATGTTGCCTTAGCTACATTGCAAGCCTACACTTCTATGCATCTCTTTTTCCAGTTCAAGACCACATCCCTGGATGGACTAATTCTGTATAACAGTGGGGATGGAAACGACTTTATTGTGGTTGAATTAGTTAAAGGGTACGTACATGACAGTTCCTCAATGAAAAGAGAAAAAAACTGCGTAAGGTGAACTTCAATATCCCAAATTCTATATGAAACTCAATTTGCTAGCTTAATATGGTGGTAGACAGGAGGGGAAGACAAATAGCTCATTTCCTCAAAGCCTTTAAGAGGCATCTTCCGTGCATCTGAAACAGTGCAGTTTCATGTGTATACAAATGTACCTGTAAGTGAAGATCAGATCTAGTTCACGGTAGGGCTCCTGTGACTCCCATATTCCAAATGTGGAGTTCCTGAGTTTTGACAATGCAATAGGCTACTTTATGCTAAATTAAATAGCTAATTCAGTTTATCGGATTAGTTCTTTAATGAAATTCTAATTAATTCATGCTTAGTTCTGTGATGAAAGTTAGTTCTGTTCAGAAAGAATGACGAGTTAGTGAAATGTTTTGATAATGTGATAACAAATGGACACATTTCCATGCATTTGGACATTCATTCACCCTA
Organism: Bramus lutescens; assembly: GCA_001685075.1. Classification (NCBI taxonomy): domain Eukaryota; kingdom Metazoa; phylum Chordata; class Mammalia; order Rodentia; family Cricetidae; genus Bramus; species Bramus lutescens. The sequence continues at coordinate 99,257 of LOEQ01007866.1, read as the reverse complement.
GGTGAATATTATTGTACATTTAATATAGACTGGATAATATGCCAGGTAACACAGAACATACAGAAAAGCATGTATGTTTCCCTTGCCATCTTTGTGTACATCTTAGATTCCTCCCAACCTTGGAGCACACATACATACCAACATATAGCATTACTGAGTCCAGGTGAATATGAAAATGCAACAGAAAAACATGGTAAGCAGTTTCCTGAGATGATCATGCACATATTTTCAGGGGCCTTGGTGGAACAAAAAGACAAGTGGAACAGGAAGTGTGCATTAAAACGTCGTATTGACGCATGAGAACCCATCTCCCATAACAAGAATTGCTAGGTCAGTGTGATTGACCAAATGAGTTGATGATAGAAATGGGGAGCCCAGAAGAGAGGGTGATCCTTTCTGCTTTCAGTTTCACATGCAGGCCGCTCCATCTCAAGGTTTTAGAAGGAGGAATCCACTCAAAAGTGCCCTTTTATAATGTCTTGTTTACCATCATGGCTTATTCAGAAAGCAATGACTCTTCCGTCTTTCACTTTCTTTCTAGGTACTTACATTATGTGTTTGACTTGGGAAATGGTGCTAACCTCATCAAAGGGAGCTCAAATAAACCACTCAATGACAATCAGTGGCACAATGTGATGATTTCAAGGGACACCAGCAATCTCCACACTGTAAAAATTGACACAAAAATTACAACGCAAATCACTGCAGGAGCCAGAAACTTAGACCTCAAGAGTAAGTATTGGCTAAGTCACAGTGTACAGCTCCTGTACTCTGTACATGAGTGACAAACCCTTTGACTGACAGGGTACAGGTCCAAGCCTTCACAGCGTACAGCATCTGCCCACGAGTGGCAAAACCCTTCAACAGGGTATAGACCCAGGCCTTCACAGTGTACAGCATCTGCCCACAAGTGACAAACCCTTTGATAGGGAACAGGCCCAGGCCTTCTGCAAAGGCTGACAGGAATGTTAGTTTTTTGCACATGATTAATAATACAACACACGAGTCTCTGTTCTCCTTTAATGTGGCATGAATGTATGTATTTTTAATAACAGTTCAAAAATGCAACACCTAAGAATGCATGCATGATTAAAATTTAAAGGATGAGAAAAATGTGCTCTCAATCTTGATATTGTTAAGAAAGGTAGGCACCTGCAAGTCTTCAGTCTTGGTGGCTTTCTATCAGTTTGGAGTTAATGGAACCAGATGTATAGTGAGCTTATCTTTAGTCCCCACCACCACCCCTTCGTTACATTCCCTAGATGCTTTCAGACCTTTCTACCAACAGCTATGACCCTGGCTTGTCCTTCATGATCAATAGTGAGTTTTATTTTTCTTCACCACCTCCATGATATACACAGGCTCACACATACACATATTTAGATACATGTACATACACACATGCTATTGCTGTCTGTCTGTCTGTCTGTCTATCTATCTATCTATCTATCTATCTATCTATCT
>LOEQ01007866.1:58808-83936 GCA_001685075.1 Bramus lutescens | reverse complement strand
AGCTTCATGTGTCTGCCTGATTCTGCTTTCTTTCTCCCAGCATTCTGTTCTGTCCACCCACCTAAGGACTGGCCTATCAAAAGGCCAAGGCAGTTTCTTTATTAACCAATGAAAGTAACACATAGACAGATGACCCCCCTACATCAATGTTTAAATTCTCTTTCTTCTGCTTTTTAGGAAATTTATAGGTGCTATTGTTGTTGTTGTTGTTTTTGTTTGTGCTTTAGCTAATACAATATGTTGCCATGTATGGAAGGAAAGTGTCATGTCGAAACACCTGGAACCGGCAGAGTAGCCAAGAGAGGGTATTTTCATCAGAGAAGGTCTCTGTTCCTAGCCATTATTGGGTGTTGGCTCAAAAGCAAGCCAGAATGTAGGGAGACACACAGCCATAAGCATGAAGTGCAGATGGGAGTTATTGAATGTACTGAACAGAGATGGGGATCCACAAACATAACTAGCTTGGCTGTATTCTACATGGAAGTAAATGTATCCTTTGCTCTATGATAACAGCAGAACCACAGAATAGATGGGTCTGTAAAGAGCAAAGTTTCCATAACATAATCCATGATATGGAGGCTTCATGAGTGAGGCTATGTTTGCATATGACAGAGCCCAGGGTGTGATTGGACATCCAGGAAGCTCAGGTAGACGGTCAGGACAGGATCAAACTCGTTCCCCACGAGATTTTCACATTTATTTCATCTTCAGAAGAAAACAAGGTATCCTCTTTATCACACACTGATCCCTCAAACTGCTTCAGTATTCTTAACTCATCCCTCTGTCTCTCACTACAAATAAATGCAGTGTATGTTAACTAAAACCACTCATGAATTCCTCTAACAAATTACTCTATCAAACAGAAAAGAGTGTTCGTTGCACTACATTTTCCTAATGGGCTTTCTGGCTTAATCTCTGTGATCAGTAAAAAAATCAGTAAAAGAGACATCCTCTTTATTAACTTACTCCATGATTCTCAGAGGAAGGGAGCCAGACACATACAAATGGTATATCAATACAGCTGCTGCTATGCTTTCTTATTTGAATGATTTTTATTAAATCTGAACTATTCATTATATAAGCATTAAATGAGTCAACAAATAATCACTGAGCCCTACTAAGTGAAAGTGAGATTTTAAAAGATCCAAGGCCGTGATTATCTCTTGAATATTTATAATTTAAGTAGAAAGAAGAGATCTACCTGCAAAACATCAAGAACAACAATTTTCAGAAAGAAAAAAAGATGCAAGATTGTGTCAGGATTTAAAGAACTTACTTATTTAAGACTGATACATAGATGATATATTATCAAGGTGTTACTTGAGTTGAACACTTAAAATTGAAAAAAATCTTATAATGAATCATTGGTAGAAGCAAGGCATTCATACGGGAAAGTAATGCATACTGTGAACTTTGATGGGATGTCAAGAAAACACAAGATTAGAGAAACGAAGGTAACTGAAGATAACTGAAGATCAAGATGACACAATCTCAGTCATCTGTCTGGAAAAATTTTGGGGAATAACTTGCTTAAAGTTTAACAAAAGATTTCACACTAGGATCCTTCCAGTTTAGATTGCAGTGGGAGAGAGAAATTGAATAAACCAGGACATAATGGGATGCCAGTAGGGTAGCTCAAAAGGTAAGGGTGCTTGCCAAGAAAGCTTGATGATCTAAATGTAATCCTCAGAACCTATCTTAAGGTATAATGAAGAAAACCAATTGTGTAGATTTGTTTTACCAAATCTACATGCTTTGGTAAGTCCACATCTACAGAGAGAGAGGGGGGGGAGGTCAGCAAGAGCTAGAATTGAGAGTGAAAATGGAGGGACCAATGTCAGAGGAGTTGACAAAGTTAAGTCACTAGTCTGAAGGCATGATGTACAAAATAGAACTAAGGAATCATTTGGGAATTTTTGCCGGGGTGGAAGAGAGACTAACAATCAGTTTCTTACAAAGCAAGTCTTCAATGTTTACTTTTCCATTCAGGGGCACAATTACGTTTTGGAACCTCTAAGTTCAAGGAAAGTTTACACATAAGGTTTTACAAGTGTTTCTTATGGAATCTACTCTAGACTGCTATAGGATTAGACCATTCATGTATCAAAGCAGATGAAGGTATCGGCAGCTGAAGGGTGTCTATTCAACCAGACAGTTATCCATCTGACTTCTCTTTAGCAAAGAATTTCTAAAGTTGGTTTCAGTATTTTTCACTGGTATCTGTTAAAGACAGGATATTACATCTCAGAATGAAGTATCTTTTTGAATTCTTCTTCTGGCTGAAATATTGAATGTCTGTCATACTTTGATGATTCTGGGTATCTGAGGCTTATTGTACTTATCATGCAGATGTATCTTCCCAAAATCTCAGATTTATTTGAGAAATATCCACTGCCTATGTTTATCTTTTAATAATTTGATATATGTTATTTAAAACAGTTATAGGAAAGATTAAATTGATATTCTGTTCACTAAAAAATCAATACATGAGCATTTATTTTTCAAATATTACAGGTGATTTTCTTCCAACAGAACACCCCTTTCAGACACTCAGATATGATTTCTCACCCCCAAAATACTTTTCTTGACATACCTATGCAGTGATGAGGCAAGTAAGCCTGCTTTTCATTCTGCCCAGCTCCCGCACGGCTAGCTTAGCCCCGGAAATAATAACAGGGAAAACTGTATTCCTTTAAACACTGCCTGGCCCATTAAATCTAGCCTCTTCTTGGCTAATTCTCACATCTTGATTAACCCATTTCTAATAATCTGTGTAGCACCATGAGGTGGTGGCTCACCGGGAAAGATCCTAACCTACATCTGTCTCAGGTCAGAGAATCATGGTGTCTGCCACACTGCCTTCTACCCAGCATCCTATTCTGTCTACTCCACCTACCTAATTTTCTGCCCTATCAAAAAGCCAAGGCAGTTTTTTTTTATTTAACCAATGAAATCAACACAAAACAAAAGACACTCCTACATCATACCTAGAAGATATCTGACCTACAAGCATTCCTTTTTGATGGGACAGGAAAAGATTTAAATTAATGATAAGGACGTGTTTAAAAGCAGAGGTAGATTTTCCCTGGGGAGAGGAATGGCAGGCACCCTGTTTGTAGATCAGGCTCAGGAACCATTCAGTGTGGGCAGATGCAGTCACTTTTATCAACGAATCACACGAAATAATGGAAAAATTAGAGTACCCTGCATCTAGAATTAGATTTTTCTCCAATGTAACCATAGGAAAATGAGTGAGAGTAGATGAGTTCAATTCTCCCCCAAAGGACGATTTGGAAGCCTGTCTTTTCCTCGTTGGAGCTATTCACATCTTCATAGATGAAGCATGAGCCTTTTAGTGCATGCTCTTTTGAGTTAAAATAAAAGTGAGACTGCTCAAGAGGTAGAGAAAAGTACATATGAATAAACAGAAAAGCTGAGTCAAAGCACTAATTATACTTTGACACTTACATTCTGCTACTGTGAGGCCAAACTGGGACACTGATCTAATTGCCTTCTGCTCCTGGTTTTCATAGAGAAAGAAAACCATTTCCACCACTTCATTTCTTGGGTTGGAGATCTCCAAATGATCCCAACTTTAACTCCTGGTCTCTGAGCCTAGTTTAGATCCCTGGACCCCCTAGAATACACTTGTGTTCAAATACCACATTGTAATATCAGATACAAGTCCATCTCTCCTCACATCGTACGCCAGTTCCACTAGACTGTCTGGCCTCTCCATACTCCCACCTCTTGTTTGTAATATTTTCCAGCCAATAGTCAGAAGATCCATCATATCCTATTGTTTTTCCACTCAGACATCTTCCTTTGACCTTTCTTGTCTAACATTACTGATATCATTTAGTAAATAGTTGAATATTCTTTTTTCCAACCATACCTTCACACTTGATTTTTTGTTTTCTGACACACACACACATACACACACAAAAAAAACATGTTCACTTTGTCTCAAGAGTGCAACTTGCTGCACCCAAGGCCTTGCATCTACATTTATGTCCTTGTAAAGTAATATTTCTTATTCCTTCTAATCTCAGCTCTTCCATCAGGGTTTGAATTACAAAGATTACAAAAATCTTTTTATTTCTCTCATTTCCTAAGAAGCATTTAGTCTGAACATAAAATTGACTCTTGGCCTTCATAGAACATTGTGTGTTTATTTGTTTTCCATCTGTTGATGTGTCTAAATTAGAAGATATTTATCAAGTAAAAGTCATTATTATTTTATCAGGTTTTGGATTCCTTCTGAATTCCCAGGGCAATCAGCATATAGTGAGGAATGTGCCTTGTACTTTACTGATGTGGGATGTCCCTCTGTTGCTTTTATTCATTGATGAATAAAACTGTTTGGGCCAATGATTCTAGTGTATTCCAAGCTAGCTCTTATGTCTTGAATTAATCCATTTCTAGTAATCTGTGTATCAACATGAGGCTGTGGCTTACCAGAAGGGTTTTGGATCTTTCTTCTTTAGCAGCTACATGCCATCTCTTTGACCCTACCTACTTTCCCTCGCTCTCTCTCTCTCTCTGACTGTCTCTCTCTCTATCTCTGTTCTGCTTTCTAATCTGGCTTTGCTCTGCTAAGTCATTGGTCCAAACAGCTTTATTAATCAACCAATAAAAGCAACACATATACACAGAAGGACATCCCACATCATCTCCTCTTTTCTAATTAAAAGGGAAGGTTTTAACCTTAACATAGTAAAATTATATATAAAATAATTATCAAGCAATAATTATAGCTATAATATTTAGTTATTTCTTTGTGAGTTTAAAGCTTCATATCTAATTTATATTTTATCAGAACTAAATAAAACTGTAATTATAATTATCTATTCTTTAACATCACCAAGGACCCCATAAGGATACAATATCATAAGTAAACAGGAAGTGTAATCAAGCAACTTTCAAAACTCTAGAACTGACAGAGACATCAAATTACCTGGACAGTCACCCAAAGTTCTTCTGTAACATTGGGGCATCCATCCTGAACATATAGACCTATAGTATCTGGCAGACTTTTCCATGAAGCAGGAAACTTGAAGATCTGTATTGCTTTATACTGACAAAGTTTGTCAGTTTATTTCTTCTGTGTCCTGCAGAATGTCTGGCAGTTTTTTTTTTATGATGCAGGAACCCTGAATGACCACCTCACCTTCTTTAGGCAAGTTCAGCAGTCACTTTTCTATGGGTCCTGCATGTCCAGTTCATGCAGCATACCAAAGCAGTCCAGGCAAGAGCAATTTCTTGCCCAGATAGCTAGCAAACTTCATAAAGAAACTCTTCAATGTCCATCATCTTCTTGAAGTAGATAGGTGCTGACAAAAACAGATTTGTCTCATTGTCATGAAAGTTCCTAAGTTCTTAAAATATTTTAAATGCCATATCCTGTAGGTCTTTGAAGGGGATGATGAGTACCTATCCATTTGAAATATATCTCTGTACATCTGGAAAACCTAACTAACCTGACTACAAGTTTGACTATCATAAATGACTATTTATTAATCTATATTTCTTAATTATACATTACATTTTAAATATATAAAAATTTTAAAGGTATAAACATAATACCTTAAACCAGAGCAAAAATACATATACCCAGTGTAACAAATTGACCTTAAATTTCTAATAGACCAAAGTCCATACCAATGCAAAATATTCATCTCTATATCATATCCCCCTTTTAATGAAAGCAAATATTTATAAACAATAATTTTGGGAATTTGGGTGTAGTTTTCTTCAAGCTGCTTTGAAACATTTTTAGGGTTCATGGAAACCTTTTGGAGTGTCTTGTTCCATCTAACCACATTATCCTGGAAAGAATCCACAGGTTCCCATCCTCTGTGGAAACAAAAGCAGAATCTCTTCTAAAGCAACATATCCTTAGACCCAAAGTTTGAAGTGAAGATACCTTTATATTGGCTTAATTTAGCAGCCCCCAGAATTAAATATCTCTCTGCAGTCAAAAATTCAAAAAAAAAACAACAATATGCATAATCCAGACTCTCTTTGTATATTCCATCTTTATGTGGCTTATTTTTCTTTGCTCCTTTAATCTATGACTGTCTGTATTCTTCAATATTACTCTTATTGTCTCTTTAAAGACTTTGTTTTTCTTTAAACTACTTCTTTTTATAACTGTCTATACTCATTTTCTTCTCTCTCCAAAGCCTAAATACATTTTTTAAACACACTGTGATCTGTTCATAGGTTTATTTTTGTCTGAATCTCTCTTTATTGTATGTGTATCTGTAATAATTTTCTGACCAGGAATTACTTTTTTTTATTCTAAGAAGGCATGACTAGAATCAATTTCATGGCCCTGCCTGTTTGCTCTGCCCAGTCCAACATAGTGGAGGCATATTTACAGCCTCTGTGAGCCATGCATATCACCCCAGCTTCAGGGATGCAGCAGCTCTATGGCAGCATTAAGCAGTGTGTAACATTCTGCTCACAGACCCCATTTCAGTGTAGGACCTCCCAAAAGAGCCAGAGCCATTCCATGATACCAGCATGAAAGAGGAAGCTGACTTTTAAAGAAGCCATGTAGTTTTTTTGGTGCTAATGCTTAATCAAGAAACCTTTACTTAAAAGGAGCCATGCTGATGCTTATAGCTAGCAAGCACAGTCTATCTGAAAAAAAAAATGCTGTTACTAAAAAGCCATTCTTAACACTGTTCTTTTGTGTCTAGAATTCATTCTCAAGCTCTCTCACATTTTATGTGAATGTAGTTGGCCCACATTGATGCCATTTTGAAGACAGAGGCTGCTCATTTGATTCCTGGCTGCCCAGACCTGAAAAATCACACAGAAATTGTATTAATTGCAAAACTGTTTGGTCAATCACTCTCGTGTATTCATAGGTAGCTCTTACATCTTGAAATTAACACATTTCTAATAATCTATGTACTGCCATGAGGCCTTGCCTTACTAGAACGGTTCTGGGCCCTTCTCCTTTGGCAGCGACATGGCATCTCGTTGATCCCATTGTACTCTCTCTCTCTTTCTCCATTCTGATTTCCTGCCTGGGTTTACTCTTCTAGCCATCAGCTCAAATGGCTTTATTCATTAACCAGTAGAAGCAACACATATACAGAAGGACATCCCAAATCACCTTACCTGAACCTATTCAGCCCTATAGTCAGTCAATCAGGTGCAGAGTACATGATATGTACTAAACACACTGAGGTGTTCTCTGTAACCCTTATGGTCTTCTAAGGTAGGCATTATTAATTCCACTCCACAGAGAAACAAACTTTCTGTCAAAAATATACTGCAATTTAAGGAGCTTATACTATGGACATCAGTGAGTGACAGGGTTAGAGCATCTAGTCAGAAATAATCACAAAGCTTGCCCATGATTCCTTACTCAAGCCTACGCAGTTGCTGGGGAATAGTTACTTATCTCTGGCTATCATGACAGGGTATCTTTGGGAGATGCTTAATTGTTTCTGTGTTTATGTTTCTTGATATTATAGTACTGATGATAGAATATATATATATATATATTATATAATATATAGTAGGATATTTATATATGCATATATAGGATAGCATTGAAATTTAAGAAATTTACCCTACCTCTCATTTTCTTAACTTGACTACATGACACATGTTTGCCACACTATTTGCTAAAAATATCCCAACTCTACCTTTTCCTCTACAAAGCCCACTTGAAGGACAGGAGTAAACATATCCAGTCATCCTAATGGAATAGGAGAAAGGCAACAGGTGAGATTCAACTACATAGGAAACTTGGCTTTTAATGGATGTCCATGCAGGCATGTTCACACACAAGGTCATTAAAGAGCAGATCCTCTTACTTATGCACAGGACATTTACCTGCAAAGACCCATTAGTGCTAATGGGTCATTTCCCTTCCATCTCACCAAGGATCAAAAGGATATGCTACATCTTTGATGAGGTGGTAATGGTACACAAGGCTGAACCTACTTAAGCATTTCCTTTGTTCTCTCCATATGGAAACCCACCAGGGGACTTTAAAACCACTCTTTAGTATATGAAGTTTATAAAGACAGCACTAAGTCAAGGGAGGATGGGCTGTGGGGAGCTAAGTGCAGCTTAAGTAATGAAAGTGAAAATGAGCCCCAGGGTTATAAACACAGACCCATCCACCTCGGGATGTTTGAGGTTCTTATCAAATCCCTCATTGCTTGATGTATATTTTCTGTTCTTTAGGGACATGGAGGGGGCGGGGGGAGTCTTGACTTCTCTTACACAAGCCATTGAAAGACATCAGGCAAATAAGCTTACAAATTAGGAAACAGGGCTTGTGATAGGAAGTAGAAAGGAGAAGAAAGTATGCTCTCTTTAAAATCTCTGCCACACCCTACCATTTTCCCCCTCTTGACTTTTTATTTTCCCAAGTGACCTCCACTTATTGGGTGTCTAATTATATTTACTGGTTGTCCACAATGCTTAGGTAATACAATAGATTTTAAAACAAACACTGAACAACCTCCAGGAAATTGGAATCTGAAAGAAGTGTGGCTATCAAATGTTCAGCATGGTTTGTATAAATTTTCAACTTAAGTTCTATATCTAAACCACTTAATGGCAGTAATAAGAATTTCTATTTAGTCCTGCCCTGTTATCTAATACTACGTCTTTAGTTCTAAGAAAGAATTGAAACACCCCAAAGAATTTAGTTCAGGAAATGAGTGTAGGGGGCACATCTTTGATTGACATTAGACACATTGGAGTATAAATCTCAGCCCATACTCTCATCTGCTCAAGAAAGCAACTTTTCTGAGTTTTTTCCAATCTACCTTGATTTCTATTTTTGATCTGTAATTCTTTGCATTAATGAAACTGAAAACTTGAGGGATTATGGTTCCCTTCTCTCCCTGAAGTCATTTCTAAATTACAGGGTTGGCTATAAGAAACTCCCACTGTACCTATCTTTTGGAAAGTAGAAAAATAAAGCAGAAACCTAAGAGTCACTTTCAAATATTTTATGGTTCCCATACAGGCACATACTGAACCTTTATCCATGTATCATGGTCTTTTGATGGGACATACACAGGTCAGACTTGGTCTGCTATTTCTAGGTCATCGGGAAATTGTTCCATTGCTCCCACAACAAGATGGAGAATGGAAAGTTCCCTGAAGCAGTATATATTCCCAGAAATCTAATTCTATCATGAAAGTATCCACCCACAAGGATCTTACTGTGGTCTCTGGGTTCTCCTGAGGAAACATGGCAATCTCCATTACTCTTGTAAATCTACCTGCAATGTTGATACCTAAACAGGATCAGCTCTTAAATAAGAGAGCTGTGCTTTCCTTTTGACATTCACCAATAACTGTGGTTATGGGGTTATGTTTCTATAACTCCTGTTTGCCCAGTTGTAGTATAAGAAAGTTTTACTTGCCTTATGTAAGTGTGTGTATATATATTCCTCACATTCCTAGAAGAATCTAGGTTTTGAAAACTCAAATGCAGAAAGCTAATTTTACATCTTTGATTTATGACTCATATCCTTTCTGAGGCAGTTAAAACACAATGTCTTTAAATTTAAATGAGTGAAAAGACAAGGAGATAATGGAAATATGGAGGAAAATAATCAAATAATGTTACAAAAATAGTATCCCATGATTAACGTCATGCTATCCTTAAACATCAATGGTGGTTATTTATCCAATGTTATTTAAAAGATGGGGGAGAAATACAACTAGTACTTTCTGCACAAGTTATAAGACATTGGTAGCACATTATTGTAATGGAAACAGTTTTATTTGGTAGAGTAAGGGACAAGATTTCTCAATTTTTTAATGTATTAGATTTTTTTCAATGAATAGCAATCCAAAATCCTCCCTCCCTTGCTCCCATCACCTCCACAAAACCTCCCAAACCAACCCCATCTAATCCTCAGAGAGGGTAAGGCACATTGCTTTGTGGAAGGTCCAAGGCCCTCCCTACTATATCTAGGCTGAGCAAGGTATACATCCAAAGAGAATAGGATCCCCAAAAAAGCCGGTACATGTAGTAGGGATAAATCCTGATGTCATTGCCAGTGGCCCCTCAGTCTTCCCCAGCCATGCAACTGTCAACCATATTCAAAGGGACTAGTTTGGCCCTATGCTTGTTCCTTCCCAGTCTAGCTGGTGTTGGTGAACTCCCATTAGATCAGGTAAACTGTTTCAGTGGGTGAACCCTTCACAGTCTTGACCTCTTTGCTCATATTCTCATTCCTTCCACTCTTCAGCTGAACCTTGGGAAAAGATTTCTCCGTTCTTGAGACTGCATGATATTGATAAAGCTACATAATTTTGTTGTCAATATTTTCAGCAACACAGTCCAGTAGTGTCAGATTTGAGGCTTTGGGGTTTAGTTTTCCTCTGTTTACAATCTAATAGGTTAGTTTATTACTGTCTCATGAACAGTGATAGAGGACATGAATGATCTGGTTTGAAGGCCAAGGACTTCACTGCTCACAATTCAACAAATGCTGTGTACATCACTTCTTGCTCTCAATCTCACAAACAACAAAGCAGATCAGATTAGTATTAGGAATTCAGACTTTTTCTTTTATACTGGTAAAACTATTCTGAGTGACATGAAGTTAGAACGGTTAAGTTGAGAGAGATTTTATGAGAACAGTGATAGAAGTAATTGACATGGATGTCAGTAGAGTTTACAGTCTGAAATCACAATTACAGAATTCTGAGGGCACCTCCTTTTGCTATGTATTGAATCCATTAATTACATCTACTAGATGCCATCCAGTCACTGTGAATAGTATGCAGACAGAGTAAAACAGGGATTCCAATAGTGTTTATAAAATCTACAAAACCTAAGCTGAGGTTGTAGACAGCAAAACCAAGCAATTTGTTTCATTTGAAACTGTAGGAAAACAAATTAATAACTTCGTTGAGAATCGCAAAGCAGCACAGAGCTAAAAATGGTGCTGTTTGTAACTTAGCAGAGAATGTGTGAAAAATTACATAAATCAGACTATAAAAGGCATGAGTCAGTGAAGAAGATCCTCAAGCAAAGAGGATCAGATAGAAAACTCCAACCGGCCAAAATACAAAGAACTAATGATTGTGGGATGCCTAGCCCCAAATGATACAGTTATAGCACAACTCTTCCACTTAATGCTCGAGCAACATTGAGGAAGAGGGGGCAGAAGAGCCAGAGAACGGGGGGAGATGCTTTGAGACTGTGTCTCCTAAAAACCAACTGGGAAGCTAATCCCATGATACCTCAATGATATAACTGCCTAAGTAAGACCTGAATAACTATAGCACCAATAGACATGCCTAAATGGAAGGCAGGAATCTCCAGGGACTCACCATAGGAAACTAAAGTATGCTGAGAGCAGGAGAAATGCTCTGGCCCAGGGATGAGTTGCCTGACTTATCTAGTACTTACTGTTCAGGTCTGGGATCGTGTACATAGCAAGTAAGACTGAAGGAGTGAGCAAGTTGTAGTTATATATTCAGGAGAGAGAGAGAGAGAGAGAGAGAGAGAGAGAGAGAGAAACAGTAGCAGCTGGAAAGAAGAGGCCATGATGTCAAGAGGGAGCAGGGGGATAAATAAGAGTGTTTAGAGAGAGGAATTGGAAGGGGGGAAAGTATTAAATTACATGTTAATTTCAAAAAATAAGAAAACAAAAAACAAGCACACAAGAAGATAGTGTAGAATGTGACTCTAATCGTTCATCCCTACAGCTTCTTGTTCACTGAAAGACCCAAGCCCTGTGGATAAAGTTTATTTGACAGTAATGCCTCATTCCCCTTCACCTCAGTTTTTTGTTGTTCTTTTTTGGTTGGTTAGTTTTTGGTTTTTGGTATTTTGTCTGTTGCATACTCTTACTCTGGCAGGGGTTCCCTACACGCTGCATCTTTTCTTCTACAGAGAAATGCAAGGAAAGGTTTCACTGTTCTCATTTTGGAAAATGGGCTTACTAATAACTTGAGAAACTGCCCTATAGAGTTACTAAATAATTAAACTGAATTTCTGTAAGTGTATACTTCTCCCCTTGGCTATGCTCTTTTCATCTGGCGGCACCTTAGTGAAATCTCAGGTGCTAGCTTATTGTTCAAAAGTTGCATTAATTTGTACTTTTAAAAAAATAGCAGGTCATACAGTTGCTTCATTGATTTAATCTAAAATAAATGTCATCTCTTTTATTTTCTCATCATGCTATATATTCAAAATTGATGCTACGATCCTTTTGTGACAGTTAAATTGTTCTTTCCATAGGTGACTTGTATATCGGAGGAGTGGCTAAGGAAACATACAAATCCTTGCCAAAACTGGTCCACGCCAAAGAAGGCTTTCAAGGTTGCCTGGCATCTGTGGACTTAAATGGTCGGCTTCCAGATCTCATCTCGGATGCTCTCTTCTGCAACGGACAAATTGAGAGAGGATGTGAAGGTACTACATCTCTTTCATTACACTACACAATTCTAATAACATGTCATACTAGTAAGCAAAGTCTGCTACCTGGTAGCATTTTCACATAGAACTTAGAAATCCTTATTCATGTTTTTAAATATTTTATCCCATAAATCTTAAATTTTCTGGATTATTTGCAAGAATGCACTAAGGCCCAATTGTAATTACTATGAACTAAGGACCTATAACTATGGACCTTGTCATTTGTCTTCTTAGTGGACTACAGTTCAGTTAAGTAGCATATCAATTAGTTCTGTAATGTTTGTATAATAGCATCAGTTAGCCTCTTAAAATTGAAAACAATTTATTCCAATAATTATAATATAGCCCTTTTTAAAGCTTTGCATTCAATCGGATTAAAAGAAAATGAGAGCAGGGCTCAGATACTCATCCTGATTTGTGTGTATCTGATAACAAGCAATATATTTTCTATTTTGTCAAAATGGGTTTCTTATATTAACCAGTGCTAATGTGCAATGCCTCGAAACTGCCTCAGTTTTCTCACTTTCTTTCCTGCCTTCTTTCACTTCATGAGCTGCAGCACTAGTTTTTTATCACTACTTTCATTTTAGATAATTTCTCACTTCACCACCTCAGAGTTTTTGAGCCAGTTCTCCTTCTAAAATGTAATTCATCACATTATCATTAACAGTATGGCTCTAGGCGTGTTGCCATCACTGTTTCTCCTTCAAATTCAACATAAAGTGGTCGAACTTGAAACTTTAGATTTATAAGGAATTTTTTATAAGAAGAAAGGAAGGTGCTACTATGATTCCAATGCTTTGGGAGATTATGAATCACTTCTTCTCAGTCAGAGCAATGTCATTATATTTAGGAATTACCTAAATCTATGGAATTTTTAATTTGAAATCACATTTTTTTCCATTTCTGAAACATCCATTTATTTGAAAAGTTAACTTACATTCAAGTTGTTTAAATAATAAAAGAGAGTAAGAATATTAATGGAAGACTTTTGTGAATTCATTTTTAATTTTATCACCATATTTATTTATTTGTTTAAAATTTTGACATGCCACTTGTTATGTGGTTTCTTATACTGCTTATTTAGTAAAGGAAACACAGTTATTAGGCAAATACCTTTTCCCTAGTAGGATAATACAAACTGTGAAATATCATTTGTTCTTTAGAAATGGTTGAATAAATGAAACCAGGTCATTTATTTATATTTTAAGGTAAATGTTCCATTGTTTTAGACACTGCTTTTCAGAAGTAAGCTTTGCTACAGGTTGTATGGCAGGTGCTTTCTGAAAGAGACACTGGCAGCTCAGTAACTACCAGATGAGAATAAGACACAAACACAAAGGACCCACACATTTTGTGAGTGAAGGGTAGAAGGAAGGTTAATGGGAGCAAAAGTTTGCAGAAATATCTTTTGCTCTTCTTTCCCAACCTAATCAAGTAGGCAATTTGTTAAGGATACTTAATTATAGGTTTTTCTTCCTGTAGTAGCAGGCCGCTTCTTTCTCCCGGCTGACTAGAACAGAAATAATCACACAGAAACTATATTAATTAAATCACTGTTTGGCTTCTTATCGGTTAACTGTTACTCTTAAATTAACCCATCTCCATTAACCTGGGTATTACCACGTGGCTGTGGCTTACCAGCTAAAGTTCCATCTGGCTCCAGCTGGGCTACATGGCTTCTCTCTGACTCCGCCCTTCTTTCTCCCAGCATTCAGTTTAGTTTTCCTTGCTTACCTAAGTTCTGCCCTATCAACAGGCCAAGGCAGTTTCTTTATTCATTAACCAATAAAAGCAACACATAGACAGAAGGTCCTCCCATATCATCTTCCCTGGCCTTAAATGGGCTTCTGGATATTGAAGTCAATGAGGCAGCTTATGGAATAGTTTTGTCCATGGCTATAGGAAGTTTTAAATTTCTCAGCTTTGACAGTTCTCACCTTTTTTCCCTGTCTTTCTTTACTCTGGGGCTATCGCCACATTCCAATCTTTCTGACATCCTGTCCCATGATGATTTTATTCCTAAATTTAATTTGACCATTTCTGACCAGTCTTATCCTAATAAGCTCAGATAAACTTTTCACAGGTACAATTGATGAGATTCACATGGCTTTAGGGTTAGCAATTAAATTATACATACCCACTGCATTATCTCTTCAAAGGCAGTTGTCTTATGGAATTAACTCCTTATCAGATTAGAATCATTTAACTTCTGCGTCAATAGAAATGCGGTGCCTTTGCCTTTTCCAAATAAGAGCTTGTCAAGGTTTTCTCTCATTCTTACCTAACAAAGCTGGCCAAACTTCGAGTTCCTGCCTGCAAAGAGTTCTCGATCTTCCCGAAGTAGTCGCTTGTTACATTTACTATCTAGCTTATTCCAGTGAACAACAGGTGATTCATATATAAACAGTTCTCAGTTAGAGAAGAAAGCCATCTTCAGTCCCTGTATTTAAATTGGCACTTCTCAAGTGTCAGGCTACATTGAACTGACTTGAAGAATTATTGGAACTCAAATTGGCCGATATCAGCACCAGGACGAGTGGTTCAGAAGGTCTGGCATGGGTCCTTAGAGCGGACAGTTCTAACAAATCCCCAAGTAATGCCTATGCTGCACGTCCCACGTGATGGAAATTTTTTGATGTTATTCTTGAATTTCTTAGGTGTTATTTATCTGCATATAACAGGAAACTGAGACTAATCAAACAACTAAAGGAGCCTCATTAAACTCTACATAACTTCCCAACAAAATTCAGTGACATTGTAATGCTGCTCCTGCAGGCCTGTATTCCTCTGTGAGCAGCAGCAGCGCTTTGCTTTCTGATCATAATGGCTGTCACTGATTAAGCAATGGTGGTTGTAAGTTTATATGAACCATCTCATTTAATGCTCAAAACGCTATGAACACTGATGACTGCCCCTTTTCCAGATGAGTACACCTAGCTAAATAAAACAACAAACTGAGATAAATAAAACAGCCTTTTGTAAGGTTAGGAAAGTGGACGACAGAGGTTTCAGACTATACTTTCTTTGACTTGGAAGGGCAGGTTCCAAACTAACTTTCCTCTATTGTCCTTTAGGTCTTACATAAATTGTGGACTGACTTCCATTTTTCTTCTCTTTTCAGACATATCACTTAGTAGAAATGTCATTTGGCTTCTTCCCAACTCCAGGCAGTGATAATGTAAAATAATAAGAAATATTATATAACTAGGGGGAAAATAAACCAAGACTTTGACTCATGCAAATATCTATCAGTGCTTAAGCATTGTTCTAGGAGGTGAATACTTCCAAAAACTTCTCTGCTCAAGCACAGAGAAACATTCACATGTAATGCCCCAAATATAAAAAAAAACTGTGGAGATAATGGGAAATGAGAAAAATGAAAAAGCAGTTCTCTACAGCTTAGCCAGATCCATTGTTAGTACACTTAGAGTTTAGTGGGCTGATGGTTGTGTGACTAATGATTTGTGTTGGAGTGGAAGCACTGGTGCTCCTCAGTTCTTGATCCTAATTCTGTCTTTGGGCCAGTCAAAACCACTAAATTTGTTTGGAAGACAATCCTGAATAGATTAGTAATTCATGCTTAAGTTAAAAAAAATACATCTACTCAGTTCTCCTGGTAGATTATTATTATTTCCAACATTATTTATAATACTATTGATGTTTTAATCATATTTGATGTTACTAATCATTATTGCATAATTGCAATTTATATTATAGATCCTGCATTTGTAAAAATTCATGTAAGTTAGGCTTACTTTAATAATTTCCTGTGAATAATGTCTTTACTGGGAAAGTTAGCACATGAATATATTTACATGATAAACTTTGTTTTATAAGACCATGGTTTATAATTATAGAAAAAAAATATATTCATTCACTGAAGCAATGATCTCAGTGGCCATCACTAGCATCGAATGGCATTGGAGACTATTTTCACATTTTGTAAAAAACGTGTGATTATTATTGCCAGAAATGATTCCTAAGTTATTGTCTATAGCTTTTAAACAAATTGTGCTTATTGTGTTCCCTTCTACTGTTTTGTAAATTCTTTTTCCTGGGTTTTTTTGTAATAACTATTCACATGGCAGTTTATTAGAACTAAGAACAGCTATGAAGGTATAGGCAACACCGAGAACATTTTGAAATATATAAATCATATACACCCACTTTTTTACGAGTGAGAATGAGTATAACATCCTGAGATCTTATAAAGGCATTGTCCTCTAAGGAGAATTATATTGCAGGTTGTTTCTATGTCTTCATGACTTCCTTAAACTACTTCAAATGATGCATACTGCTTGGTGCCCTGTCACCACAGCAAAGCAGAACTAAGGGCAGATAATACATCGAGTCTCAAGTCATATTTGTAAGTGAAAGGCTTCAGAAACTGAGAGGGAGAAGCACACCAGAGAGGCACTTTCTCTGTAGGGACCGCAGTCTCTGATGTGTACCATAGTCTCTACACGAAACAGTGCACTGCATGTTCCAGTAAGCAAGGTGCTGAAGGAATCCATCCCATCTATACAGCAGAAGAGGAAAGCACAAGAGCTCTTTAAGTTTCCCTCATTGTGTTATTGGCTAGACAAACCATTATATGTATATACACACAGATAGTTTACATGTATAAAAATTATACTGCTTTCTCATTTTTTGGCTTCTCTTAAGATTTATGGCTGTTGATATTAATTTGTTTGCTATACATAGCATTTTTTTCTCTTTATAGCAGCATGCTTTTTTTGAATCTGAACATTCTGTTTGCCCCATTTCCATATTGCTTACTAACATTTAATATATTTTGCTTTTTTTTTTAATTTTGCTGACAAAGTTGCATTGATGAAAGCTGACTTGCAAGGTAGATAGCCCTGTGTGTATAAAACAAGACTGAAACCCACCCTACACAGTGGAAACCCTAAAATAACAGTTTTTTTTTTGTTTGTTTTTATTTTAACATTTTCAGTAACTGTTATTTGGATTCAGATTTAATTCCCCCCTTTCCTTTGGACGTTGTTTTGGATGTTGTGGAAGAAACCTCGTTTTGTAGTGTAGTTTGTATAAGGCTTTCAGTCTTGGCCATGTTCGTACAGTCGCTGCCTTTAGTGCTGCGATCACATTTTTCCGTTCTTCGTTATTCGGTGTTGTAGTGGTAATTCTATAGAAAGAGTAGCCTTCCTTTTCTGTGTGTTCAGCAGGGGCATGCCGTTACATTGTTTTCATTTTATGTTAACTGCATGCTATTGTCGGCGCATGTGAACTGATACTTGCCAACATACCTCCTCAGAGCACTGAATAATCCCGACCTTAGACAGACTGTATGCGTGGGAGCGACTGGATCTCATAGGGCACTTTTCCATAGGTCTGCTTGATTATTTTTTTGCCAATCTTTATCTCAATTTCATGATTTTACAATATCCATTTGTCATGGCATCTCTTTTCATTGCTACGAAGTTAAGGAGATCCATTCATTTTCTAATATCCTACTGGTGACAGACAATGATTAATGATGGAATGAGATTACCTGCTACCAACATGACCATCTCAGAAGCTCCATACTTCCTTTTACTATTTGTTGGTTTAGGTATAATGATGGTGTATTTGCCTTGTACTTGAAGCTTAAGAAGGCCTTCAGGTTAAACATCTCAGTTACTAGCTCAGGTGTGTGACCTTTCAAAGCTAGCTTGGACATGTGATTTAAGGTGTTGGCAACTACTACATGTGATCTAGCTCAAGTAAAGAACATTCTGGAATTTTTTTTTAAAAGAACCCAAGTTTCTTTTGCCATGTTTTGCAGGGCCCAGCACAACCTGCCAAGAGGACTCATGTTCAAATCAAGGAGTCTGCTTGCAGCAATGGGACGGCTTCAGCTGTGACTGCAGTATGACTTCCTTCAGTGGGCCACTCTGCAACGACCGTAAGTACCTGTCCAACTGAGGACAGACACGTCACTGTCTCCAGCTACTGCTGCTGTACAATGGCTGAAATTATAAGTTCTCATACCATCTGTAATAAGACCACCATAGATGTGGTACTCGGGTTTTTTTTTTCTATAAATAAGTAAATAAAAGCCCATTTTAAAATAACATTTTTTCAGGGCTGTAAATAGCTAAATGCTTTAATGGTGGCAATTGATTTTCAAATGTTGCAATTTTCTTTCATGGTTAATTATAGCCATCTTATAGGAAAGAACATTGCTAATTTCCAATATGTGGGATTCTTTTAAAATTTTGAAACCTTGTTTCACTTTGTACTATGCAGTTTTTGAATTTGCCAAGTCATATCTTGAGGTCCTTGGCTTCTGTGTGTGGTTAGAAGTTTCATCTCTCTGTTTTACTACCTCTTCTTTAGTAAGTTCGTTCTTCCCCGTTCACTTTAAAATAAAAAAAAACTGTTTCGTCATGTTTTCCAAGACTTCTTTCTTGTATTTTTTTAAAGTTTCTTTATTTATGTTTTATGTATGAGGGCTCTGCAAGTACACCTGCAAGCCAGAAGAGGGCTTCAGATCCTACTATAGATGGTTGTGAGCCACCATGTGGTTGCTGGGAATTGAACTCAGGACCTCTGAAAGAGCAGCCAGTGCTCTTAACCTCTGAGCCATCTCCCAGCCCCTCATTCTTTTCTTTTATACACTTGAATTCTCCACTTTAATCTCACAATGTGAGCATGATAGGGCCCTCATGTTGTATCGCAGTCCTCTCCCAGAGTCAGTATCAGAGCAGTGACAATTTTGAGGCAGAGTTAACTGGCCAACAGAAGTTTTGTTCCTGAACTTTCAGATAGAAGTTGCTTCATAGGACTTCATCAAAACGATAAAAGCAGCTTTCACTGTCTATACAGGGTATTGACAATGCAGCTTCATGTTTGGCGCTAGACCACATGCCTTGTGTTGTAAATGCTGCAGCGTGGATGTCAAAGCTCTAGTAGAATGGGGAAGGGAGGTGACAGTAGAAGGTTTGGGCTGTACAAAGAGCCTAAATTTGACTTTTGATTTAAGGAGAGCTGAGAGTTTTGATTTTGTTGTTGTTGTTTAATTTTTGTCAGAAGATATGTGAATCACATCAAAAGTAGAATCAAACTAAAGTAAGTCATGGAGTTGAATGCTTGCTAACTACAAATATAGTACAGCTCACTGGCTGTCTTTGGTTTTTGCCCAAAATATCAATTTTAGGAAGCATAAACCAAAAATAAGAAAGACTACTGGAAATTATTGGTAGCCAAGGGAAGAGGTTGTCACATATCTTCAGTGCATAGCCTAAGACAAGTCACCTATGCTCTAGTAAATAACATCCTCCCATGCCTGTGCAGGCAGCCCTGTTCACACATAAAGTAGGAAAGACACTTGTTGAAAAAAAGTTAGAAAGAGTTTCAACAGAATAGGAACAGGGGTAGGACAGGACAATAGTGTGAGAAAAAATAATGTAAAAAGACAACTTACTTTTAAAAAAAATCCTGCACCTATGTGTATATTCATTTGAACTGGACTAATAAGGTTAATCATAGTAAGGCATGAGACTGAGAGAAAGATGGGTTAGAGACCCTGGAGGCAGCTGATCAGATGTAGTGGGTGTAGACATGACCAAAATATATTGAAAATTCAAATAATAGAAGAAAAGTTATTTTTAAAGCAACTACCATGAATGCAGAAACATCTGATATCTGCTTTGATGAGATCCTTTCCCCTAGTATATTGCAGCTTGTAGCGGTAAAAATACATTCAAACCATCATCCATTTACATACACCTTGTATCTATACGTCAAATTACTCTTAAGAACAACAGTCCCTTGTGAATTATATGCATAACCTCGTACAGAGAGTAAGTGCATGCTTACATATACAAAAAGAAGACGAAGACTTTTAAAGAACTCTCACAAACGCGTGGTTAATATGTGCTTGCTTATCTGTAGACCAATGACTGCCTGTGTTTGCTCTCATTCAATAATGACATAAACCTCTTTTCAAGGACTACCAGAAGACTGAGAAATTGTTATGATTTTATTATTGCAAATTTTTCACGCTGAATTCAATCTTGACAGATGTATGACTACATGTGGTAGTTTAGAGGGCTTTTTGGTATGAAAATATTTTTCATTTTGCTCAAGAACATTCTCTGCCAAACTCTGCTAAGCTATTTCTCATGTTTTACAAAACAGTTGTCATTTGGTTGTGTCAGACTGTGTGTCCCGTACACCAGTTAATACGAAGAGTGCAATTTTCTGTATGTGTGTGTTAGGCTTTTCCTAAGGAATTTCAGAATCTGACCTTCCATATCAGGCTGTCTTCCAGGGAGCTTTTGTAGAAACTATTTAAATGGTGCTCCAGGGGGACAGTTGTAGGGTTGGCAATGATAAGTCTAGTTGTTATTTCCCTGTAAATGGGTAAATGTCACTCAATAAATATGTCTCCTGATATGCCTCTTGCACAAATCAGCACTACATTTTGTTTGAGAGCTCTCAGAATACATGCATTTTAATTAAACTTTTACCTCATACTAGGTTTAATGGAAATGCGAAGTGTTCCCATGGTTTGAACATTGTTGTTTTCCTGTGATGAGGATTTGTAGATAAAGATTACTATTTAAAGGTACATTTTATAATTAGGCAGTTATAATTTATATAAAGCATTAATAATTTTTACTTTGAAAACCTACATCTTAAAGATGAGCACTGAAGCCTCTCGACACATATTCTCACCTTTTACAAACATCTTGTCTCTTGATCTCTCTATTGTTTGGTTTTCCTACAAAAAACACAAGTAGTAGTAATGTGATTTCTTAGATTTTAGCAAGCACCCTTCCTCTGTTGAGGTTGATTTTAAAGTTAAAAACAAGTAGCAAACAAGAAGCTTAGAGCCACTGAGAACATTTCTTCCTATTATTTCACCCTATCTCAGTTACTGGTCCACAAACTCTTTGATGGCAACTCCCAAATCAAAACAGATTAAAAAAAACAGAAAAAAAAACAAGAAAATGGAAGAAAGCATAAACATTTCAATACAGAAAAAGAACACAGTGCATGGAAGAAGACCCCTCCCCCCAGCAGAACTTCTAAGTGTCATCTATCTGATACGGTGTGTAGGGTGGGTTTGAGTAACTAGACATTTTTATTTATATTATCCTGGAGATATAATTAGCAGTGTGATGATGGGAATACGTTTTAACTTGCAAGTAAAATCTTGGATAGATCATACTAATTAATTGAATTGAAAGGAATCTTTCATAAACACGGGCATCTTTGTAAAGTAATGCCGGAGGTTATTTTTAAAAATATGTGTGTATGTTTTTAAGCAAATCCCTTTATCCCTGGAGAATTGCCATTCTAGAGATGGACTCATTAACAAACAACTGTAGGCTGTGTCTGGGTGTGGTGTCATGCATCACAGTCTTCTTCTATACAGGATCGAATTCCAGGTCCTTGAACCATCATTTTTTTTCTGGCTTCTTATAGTAATATTTTCACAGCTGTTCACTTCCCATCCCTCCTTATTCCAAATCCATTTTTTTCTCTCCTACTTTTATCCTTCCTGATCTAAATGTCACCAACATCTTCTGACTGATTCTTCCAATCAGAGGCAGTTTCTTTACTTCTCTGAATTCCTATAGGATTCTGCACCATTGTATTAGCCGTTACTATCTACCATAGAGTTTATGCTTGACTTATCTCTCTAAAAGGGCATATTCTATTTTCTAAGGAACAATATTATTTTGTGTTTTAAAATTTCCTGTATTTTTGAATCATATACCTGAGGTTTGTACAGTATGTTGTAGTTAACTGGTAATAACAGAGGCTTACTAAGGCAATGGTAAGTGAACATAAGAAGCTGTGAAAAGATTTCTAGTGTGTCTACTATGCTAGATTTATTTGTCTGTAGTTAACAAGACCCGTTGTCTGACAGTGGCCTTTATTTCCGCACTTAGATATTGCAGAACACGCTGCATATGCTGTGACTGCCAGCTGACTTACTCATGGAATCCTCCACATTGAGTTTTCCAACTTCTTCCCATTTCACAGGCTAATTTCTCCACCTGCTGAATGCTCTTATCCCACCTGAAGCGCATCCCTCTCACTTTATCTTCCTGCAGAAATGTAGTTTCACGTACAGTCTGTGTCTAAACTGTTCCATGCCATGGAAACAAATTTGCTGTCTTCGACTGGGCATTGCCATTTCCTTGTTAGAAGTGGAAAGGAAATCGTGTGTTGCACCACCTGCCATCATTTTAAGCAGCAGACAGATGTTACCTTTCTCTTTAACTATTTACCAGGTGTTCAAAATGTTTGAAGTCTGTGTTGGGAGTTTTCATTCATTTTGAAACGTCTATCTACTGCCTACTTACATGGTCCTACATACCCACCATCATGAAACCAGTGTGCTATCCTTTTCTGATTTCACCCTGTGGTACAGATTAGAACCATATTATCGAATTTAATGTAAGGTTGGAGGAGATGAATATGGCTATGATCAGACAGAACATAGCAAACATAATAACATTGTCACATTACATTAGTGTGGAAGTGTAGTGTGGCAAATTACAGTTCAGCTTCAAGCAAGTCTTTTCCCATAAGGGAGTAATACATCACAGTGCTGTTGGGTGCTGTGGCTGTAGGAGACTGTGGGCTCGGATATTAAAAGACTATTTTCAAAATTCTAAACTTTGCCAAGGGAAAAATCTTTTGGAGAGGAATTCAGTGTGTCCTTTGTGTTTGAATTACAAATATCCACTAAAACAAGGCTGAAACACATTTGACAGAGTCTTTTTACTGTGGCATTTAGAAATATCATAAGCTTTGTTTCTTATTTCTTTTAGTTGTTTGAAAAGAGAATCCAATATTCACTGTCTAATGGAAAGGAATCCTAACATGCATAAAAATAACTTAGATCTAAGCAGTATGCCTCTCCCGTTTAGGATGCTAATGTTATTACGCTGCAAGATGATTTGCTGTTATTTAGGGCTGAATACTATTTCTCAATTAGCTATGTCTACAGTCAAGTTCTCATTGTGAATGTGGGGAGTCTTCTTAACCCTTAGTCATCATGAATTTCTAAGTGTTGCCCTTAAGCTATTGAAGGCAAGTCAAAAGCTATATATTTGGACAACCCTTGGATAACTTAGATAACTATGGGAAATTAGGGTCTGTCTTGTCTCAAGTTAAACTATAAAGGATTACAATACTATTTACATCAAGTCAAAAAATGTTGCATCTTTATAAGAAAAAAATAAGCAACTAAAAAAATCCCAAAGTGACAGGTTAAAATACTTCTACCTGAGTACTGAGTTTAGCACCTATACAGCGGTTGCACGCTCTTTAACTTTCGTAGCCTTTTATAAATGTACAAACATATCAGGGTGGGCATAGAAGCCCTGCTTGAGATGTTTTCTTTAATCTATGTGCTTTTCTATTATTATTCTCTTAATTTCCTAACTTGATTGACACTGTTGACTTTTTCATTAGAACGGTTCATAGTAAACTTTTTATAAGTACAGAGTAGGCTTCTGTGCTTGCCTTTCTGTAGCAATGTTATAAAATCCTATCAGAGTCCAGCCAGACAAGGTAGCAGTGAGATAGTTTGCCAACCCCCTTGTTAATTGTCCTTAAGAAATAGCAATGACTCTAGTTTTAAAGGTACCATTTGTGCATTCTCTTTCTAGGTGAGGGGCCATTTTGCTCCCGGCTCTTGCTATACCCAGATACATAGTTCAAGTTAGAATACAAGAATGTTCTTGCTCTGTTTTAAATTTTTAGACTTTTGGTTTATCTTTACTTTTAAAATTAAATTTATTTTCCTTATAATTACACACTAGATGCCCCTCCGAGTAAATGATCCATAATGATGTCTATTCAGAATATTGTGTACTACTAAGTGTTAATAATAAATAACTTAATATCCTTCTGTTAATTGAGAAATTATGTGACAAGAATGCTTTGTTTAAATATTTCTCCTGCTTTACGGAATCAAAGAATTAATATTTTAAAGGAGTATTCAGTTAAACATAATCAGCTTAGGTTTTAGGAAGTCTTCATTTAAAGTAATGCTCCTTGTGTTTGAAATACTGGTTGAAGCAGAGGTGATTTACATTCTATATTGTCATAGATATGCATTGCTGTTGCATAAGAACTACAAAAATCTATGTAGTTCTGCAGGCGGAGGCTGCTTGTTCATTTCCTGCCCATTCGAACCCAAAATATTTACACAGAAACTGTATTAATTAAATCACTGCTTGGCCTATTAGCTTATGCGTAGTTCTAGTTAACTCAAACATCTTAAATCAACCCATTTCTATTAATTTGTGCATCACCACGAGATTGTGGCCTACCAGCAAGGTTTCTGTGTCTGTCTCTACCAGTTGCTAGATGGTGTCTCACTGACTTCGCCCACTCTGTCCTCCTTTATCTGCTTGGAATTACAGCCTTACTCAACTCTGTGCTGCAATAGGCCTAAAGAAGATTAACCATTGGTATTCATAGCACACAGAGGGGAATCCCACATCACATCTCCTTTTCTGTCTAAATAAAAAGGAAGATTTTAAGTTTAACATAGCAATTTTACATACAACAAAACATTTATCAAGCAAGAATTATAGTTACAATATTTATACCCACTTTATCTTTTATCATAATTAAGGAAAACTATGTATCTATTCTTCAACTCCATCAAAGACTATAGAAGGATATAATATTACCTAAGTTAACAGGAAGTGCATTGTAAGCAA
>LOEQ01007866.1:24395-58785 GCA_001685075.1 Bramus lutescens | reverse complement strand
TTCCAATACTCTAGAATTGACAGAGACATCACGCTGCCTCGACAGTCATCCAAAGTTCTTTTGTGACATTGGTGCACCCATCTTCAGCCTACGTGCCCATAGTATCCAACAGACTTTTCCATGAAGCAGGAAATTCCAAAGACAGTTTCACCTATATTGGAAGTTTGTCAGTCACATTTTTGTGTGTCCTGCAGAATGTTTTGCAGACTCTTTCATGAAGCAGAAACCTTGAAGGACTGTCTCACCTTCTTTGGCAACTTTAGCAGTCATTTTCTGTGGGTCCTATATATCCAGTTTATACAACATAGCATCAAGCAGTCCAGGCATGAGCCGTTTCTTGCCCAAATGGCTAACAAACTCCATAAGGAGCCTCTTTGATGCCCATCATCCTCTTGAAGTAGATAGGTACTGCCAGGAGCAGATGGTTCTCATTGTCATGAAAAGTTTTAAGTTCTTAAAACATTTTATTTAATTTTTTAAAATTTTTTTATTAAAAATTTTCACCTCCTCCCATTTCCCACCCCTCCCCCCAATCCCCCTCCCTCTCCAATCTAAAGAGCAGTCAGGGTTCCCTGCCCTATGGGAAGTCCAAGCTCCTTCCACATCCATCCAGGTCTGGGAAGGTGAGTATCCAAACAGACTAGGATCCCACAAATCCAGTACATGCAGGAGAATCATAACCCAGTTTCATTGTCCTTGGCTTCTCAGTTAGCCCTCATTGTCAGCCACGTTCAGAGAGATGGGATTGATCACAAGCTCCATCAGTCCCAGTCCAGCTGGCCTTGGTGAACTCCCATTAGATCAGCCCCACCATCTCAGTGGGTAGACACACCCCTCGCATTCCTGACTTCCTTGCTCATGTTCTCCCTCCTTCTGCTCCTNTTGGGAGCTCAGTCCAGTGCTCCAGTGTGGGTCTCTGTCTCTATATCCATCCATTGCTAGATGAAGGTTCTAGGGTGATATGCAAGATATTCATCAGTGTGGCTATTTTGGGTCTGTGTTATCCCACTCAGGATAGTGTTTTCTATTTCCATATGTTTTGTAGGTCTTTTAAAGATTTGAAAAAATAACTATTCAACTGAAACATATCTCTGTATATCTAGAAAACCTAAGATGACTAGAAGCTTGACTGTTATAAATAATATATAATAACCTATATTTCTTAATTATACATTACATTTTTAAGTGAGATGCACAAGCACAATACCTTAATCAAGAGCAGAAATATGCATTTAGCAAAACTGACCTTAAATTTGTATCAATAGACCTAGATCCATACCAGCGTAAAGTATTTATCTCTATATCATATCCCTCTTTAAATGTAAATAAACATTTATAAACAGTATTTGGAAGCTCTTATCACTATCTTTTGGTGTTGTAACCTATTTACTATGGACTACAAAGTCTGATCCTTATGCTTTATAAACCTTATGCATTGAATAATCAAAACGTCTCCTTTTTATCAATTCTAAAGTAAGAATGTCTAGGAGTGGATGACAGTTTAGACAACATTTTGGTATGGACGAGCTATCAGTCTGTCTTCACCCTAGCCTTGGCTGGGCATCATTGGTTCTTCCAGGGAGGCACCTATGCAGTCTGCTTCTCAAGGGCAGTTAACACTGGGAATATTCCAAGACTCCCCTCTCTTGCTGTTCTTGGATTTTAAATTTCAGTTTTAGGCAGCATGAAATGTGCTCGTACCACTTCTAAACACAGTCAAAAACTCAGAATGAGCTGTCAAAGGCAGACGGCTGTCATTCACTTCCAGCTCTGTCTTTAAAAGGCACTGATTACGAAGGAGAGCTGGGCATCTTCTGTGATTTTTCTCTGGTTGGTCTTCAGAAATCATGATTGAACATTTGATCAAGAAATCAGGCAAAATATTTCCAAAATGTCTTTTGTTTAAATCAGATTTTTCAGTGTATGGGATAGGAAATGGACAGCTAACATTCAGTATCATGCTAATCAATAAATGTGTACTAAGTCATTGACTATTTTAATTGCATCTCAGCCTTTTCTTTATCCAGTTGAGGCAGAAAATGGTTAAATAATATCAGAGCCCAAAGTGTACAGTGTAATATTTGAAGGACTTTGGAATACATATGAGAAGAGCATAAAGGAATACATGAAGCCCACAGCATGGAAATTTACGACAAGATCAATTGTAAAAACCAAGGCCCTTCCTGATTGTAGGGAAGAGGACAAAGGCTCTCTGGGAATGTATCCAGTCCAGTAAAAGGTCACAATAAAAATAATGTTTACTTACATTAAGGAATAACTTAAATCTTAAGGGGGAAATTTCAACTGTGAAGAAATTATGCCTGGTAGCAATCCCTTTTCCTTCCCCAAGCAAAGCATTTGCTGTCTTTAATGAGATTTACTGTGGCAATTAATATGTGTAGACTTCTTTAATAGGGAGGAATTACAGTCTTCTCTCTGGCTCGGTGCTGTACAGCATTTTTACCTCAGTGATAGCATTTGGCAGCAACATATAATTCATACAAAAATGAGTGTTAGCTCTAGGTTTTATGGAATGTGTGATTTAACGACTCTAATGATCTAAATTCACATCTTTCCGAAAATTACCTATAAAATATGAGACTTAATCTTCCCAGAATTTGGTAATATAGGAAGATACAAAGACATTTTCTTACTTGAAATGGTTTTAAATGGAACAAATTTTATAAAAGGATCAACCAATATAGAAAGATTTTTTAAAAAATGGATCGTGAACAAAGAGGCTGCATTTGAAGGAGACACGGGAAACTGTGTTTGAGTAGGTGTGAAGGCGTCTTATAAATATATAACATATGACCCTTTAAAGAGGAAACCAGATGGAATATGCAGCAGAAAAATGAAGAATACATTTTGCTTGGAGGTCTTCACTTGTGCAGTTCGATGTGTGTTCTGATATTTGGAAGTTTTCCTGTTGGGAGCTCAGAACACTGCTGGTACTGTACCCTCTGCTACAGCAGGCTATTTAATTTGTGAAACTTCTCCAGGTCACAGTGTCTGAAGTTCCTGGAATATCTTTTTGTCAACTCTTGACGTTGCATGACTCGCTCACCTGGTGGACTTTGGAGGGGGATTCAAGTTTAGGCGGCGCTGCAGTAGGACTGGAGCAACGTGCTGCTGCTGAGTCTGTGAGCTGCCTGTTGAGGCCGTCTGTCATGGATCTGCTCTCCTAGGCCCTACTCTGGGAAGCACTCAGTGTCACTAAATTAAAAACAGGAAAGTGGTAGAGAAACATCAGCTCTTCTCAGCCGCAAGTGATACCACAGGAGTAATTAAACTGAAATTGGGATGTCAGGCACAACCCTTTTATTGACTGTGACAATAATTCTGTCAATCAAAACCTTGAAAGCATCAGTGGTGTTTTTAAAAAGTACTAAAGCTAAAACTTGAGGTTCCCAAAAGCAATCTCGTGAGGATTCACCCTGGTCTACAGGACGCAGTGTGTAAAGTCACCCTCGGTGCTGGGTCTGTACTACCTGTGGGCAAAATTGTAGTGACCGTGACTCCCGTGACTGAACGTTGGGAACTCCACTGTGTAAAGGCAAGAAGAGATGTTCTGCAGTACCAGCTCCCACTTTTGGTTTTAAGGTTGCCATGAAAACTCTCTCCTTGTTTGCCTCTCTATTCTTCTAGTGAAGTTGTCAGGAGCACTCGTTGATATTCATTGTCCCAGTTACCTCTCGTTTCTTTCAACATGGAAGTACTTCAGAACTTTATGCAACAGATTCTCTTCTGCGTTTGGCATGCCTTATTCCTTATCAGCTCTGAGACAGGCTACATACACACGTGCTACAGCAATTACTAAGTGACTTCTGTGCCTTCATCTCTGCCAAGGTGCTTCCTTCTCTGGTTTGCCCTCTTCTACTCCACTCTGCCTCAGAACATGCAGTCTGTTCAGCTACAATGCTTCTTACTGGGCGATTTATTCTGCTTGAGTGCCAGACACTTACTGCCTAAACGGTCTCTGTGGGTGCCCTTAGTTTTCATTTTTGCATCTCATTCCCCCATTTTTGGTACGATTTCTTATGGTGTTTACTGTGTATTAGATGCTTGCTAATAGGATAAGATTTGTGCCTCAAAGCCTCCCTCAGTTAAGTGATTGTGTATGTGCGTGTGTGTGTGTGTGTATGTTTTCATCTAGACCCATTTCATTCCTACAGTTTATTAGATAATGCATGTATATATTATGTAACACTTAGCAGGGGTAATTATGTTTTTATCTCATTATTTCAAATGCATTTTATTACCTCTATTCTTTACTCCAATGATCCTAGATTTTCATGTAATTAGAAAGAAAGTGTTTGAGTACAAGTGTGTGTGCATGAGTTTATCTGAATGCATGTGTGCTTTTGTAAATATATGCATGTGTGTGTGTGTTTAAGCACATATTCATGTGAAGCACATATTATTAAATGATCATCTGTTTCACTTTCTTCAACCTCTGGAATCCTGCTTTTTATAGTATCCTGTTAGATTTGACAAATGTTAGGACTTGCTGTTATTTCAAGAAAGCCACTTTTGTTCACTTTACTTTTTCAACACTAATTAGATGATACCTTCAGGACTAATCTCAGCATAATGAAATGCTGCACTGTCTGTTTGATCTTTATTGTTTGAGAATTAAGCCTTTGCAGTGGTGGAATATTTTTTTCAAGGAAATAACATAGTATCCCTGGAGAAAATGGGATGTGTCTCATGATAGTATATCATTTGTGTGTCCTGTTCTAGTCCACCACTCTCCTGGAAGGGCTCACCAAGGGTGTTCCCTCTGAGGCAGTTACCTGAAAACAATGTACACACTTGGTGTTTTATAGACAGTATCTAAAAATAAAATCTTGCTATTTTTCCTCTCTACATTAACTATGCTGGGTATAGTATTTTTATAAACACTTGTGTCAAGATCACAAGACTCACTCTGTCTGGCCGCTGTGCTATTGTAGGAGAGTATTTGGAAAATTATCTCAACAAGAAGGCTGCCCTCTGCCTTTCTCTCTACACACCCTTTTTGGGTGTGAGAAACCTTCTTGCCAAAACACGGTGACGGCAAAAGAAACAGGGCATACACGGGTGTTAGAGGAACTGCAAATACCAAAAATAGTAAGAAATAAATGGCAAAAAATGGAACTTGTTTACCTAAATTAAAGGAAGGCAGTTAACGAAGAGTTTAGATTCCATGAGGAGTTTCCAAATTGTGGTTCTGAGGTTGGTAATGGCAATGGAACTTCTAAACCAGCTACAACTGCATGGTGTCAGGCCTTTCTTACTGCAGTCATCCTGGCCCTGACACAGGGCATGATGCAGGCATCTGTGTAGTGCAGGACTCCAGATCATGTGGCACACCCTCCATGGGAGGCAGACAGACTAGATCACTGCAACAATTCCTCTAGTTGTGTGCTTCCATATAACAGCAGACTTTATTTGATAAAGAATTTCTCTAAGGAATTTTTATTAACAAAACTTTTTGTGGCATCACATGATATTTTGAAACAAATATATACATATATAATGTATATATACATTCACACATATGTATTTGTATGTGTATATAAATTGAATTCCTGGTAAAGGGAAATCCACCATTGCTGATGAAATAAGCCAATAAAGTCAAATTATTAAATCCAGGTTTATTCTGAGCAAAGCCTTCCTGGATGGCCCCAGGGGAAGTTAAGGAGACCACAAGGGGCACCCAGGAGACAGGGGCTTTTTAATGCCCTCTAGGGATGGAGTGGTCAATGGCAGGCTTTCTCAGGGACAGAATCTGGACTGAGGCAACTCCAGGAGAGGGGGTTTGGAGTGAAACTTCCACCGGAACATTCCAGATTCTTTGGGTATATGAACGCCAGGGACTGGGGTGAAGTTTCCATCACAACACTTGTCTTTAAATGGGTCTGCAGAGCTCTAGGGTGGTCTGGGATTCACATCATTGCTTTCCTTTGGTGCTTTCTATTTCCACAGCTTTCATGTCTATTTTTACCACACTGGAGGCCTTTCTAGGTTCAGTTTATAGTGCACTCACACCACACTAATTTCAGCCAGCAATTGTAACTCCTCAGTTGCCGCCTGCTTCTCTAGAAATGGTCTGGCTTCTTAGGCCACAGCCTGGAGAGAATTCTGCTCCCCGGGATACTGGCCCTGTTGCTGCTGTTAAAGGCAGCTTTAACTAAATCTCTATTGTTCTAATTACGAATAAGACTCGAAATTCAAAGACTGGGATGAAAACCTGTGAGCTCAGAGAGGTTGAGCAACTACTTAACCCTTGCATCTTGCTGGTGGCCACCAAAGAACCAAGCTTCTGCTTGGCCAAATCAGGCAAAGCTATGCCACTCTAAACCCTTCCGTACTACTTCCTGTGTCTCTATCTCTCTCGGATACCATCTAATGCTCTACAGTTATTTTCTCTCTACTATTGGCTAATGCAGCCTCCTTACCCAACGTTAATATTTAATTAATGCAAATGCAAACTTGGGATTCACAGTGTGATCAAATATCCCCCCACCAGCAAACTTGTATTTCAGCCAAAAATCATAAAAAAGGCTCTGCCCAGTCCTTTATGTTCAAAAATGAAATTTGAATGAATCTTTAGGCACAGGTGACAGAGGACAGACTGGCAGTATTTGTCTCTTTCCTGTTGTAAAGTTATTCATTTATAACTTCTTTCAGATAAGAATTTTTATCAAATTTGTTTAAAATTGAAAATGTCTGCCAGTGTAAGTAGCATTCCTAATGTACTTGTTTACTAAAAGTATAATTATTATCAGCAAACATTCTCATGATTAAAACAAATAATATAACTAAAGATGTATAATTCTTTTTATGACCAGGAATAATATTGCTAACTGAATGCCTACTATGTGCTAGGTCATTACACTGATCTTTTTTCTAGTTTTTTTTTTTTATTAACAATCACAGAGGACATCTGAGAAAACTTATATCTACGGTAAAGAACAGTGCCCCTGTTCTCTTGTTCATCATTTAGAGATCAACACACTACATCATGAAGTAGTCTGTTGTATGTATATTCACAAGACTATTTGCTATAGATTTCTTCATTGCAGAAGATGAGGAACTGGGTCAGAGCAAGCCTGGTGCTACGCTTTGTTCTACGTAGCTCACGCACAGCCCTGCATCCTGGGCCTGTCTTTGTAAATAGACACTTAATGAAATCTCACAAAACCCGCTGCCTCACCAAGTTGCTGAACTGGATTAATGAAGGAGAAGAAGGTTTGATTGCTGCCCAGAGGAGGGGAATCTGCTGCATCCTCCGTGTTTGAGGGTCAGGCAGTCACTTTCCATTTAAGATAGCACAAGAATGGAATAATATGTTAAAGAAAAAATAATAAAATCATTAACATGTAAATTTTTTCCTAGACAGCAGGTTTGAAGGCAGTTTTATTGTATGAATTGTGGGTGTTTAGTATGGGAAAGATCTTCTTTGCCAGTGAGACTGGTTTATCTAGTGTCCTGCCCGGCCTGAGCATTTCATGCTCCTGAACACGGGTTCTTCTGCTAAGAAGGACTATGGTTTAATACGGTAAGTTCTGACTTTCCAGCTGATATCACTTCCTGTGTGATTTGGCCAGCGCTGCCTGTGTCCTAAGACCCTGCTGGAGGGAAACGCAGAGCAGCACGGAAGCAGCATTCTGTCTTCCATGACTTACTCATGAGAATGTAGACAAGCCCTGTACCTAGGCTTGACTATACCTAGAAACATGCTGGCAGGCTAAATTATCCAAATCTGAAATTGTTAATTGAACAGTCACTATGTCTAAAACAAAGTGAGAAATGCTAAAAGAAAAGGGATTGTGCCCAAAATGAGCTTTCATTTTACTTAGGAAAGTGCTCTGCAGCCTGAGGCAGGGTGCGGTTTCTTAAGTCTTGCCTCATGTCTTCTTACAAATTCTCACAGCCTTGGCTAGGGCTTAAAATTGGACTCACTAAGCATTCCTGGGACGAGTTAGATATATTATTCTAACATTACTATTAACAGCTGCTTTTGTGTAGTAGAAATAACCACTATGTATGTGATCAGAAGAGGAAAGACACACTTGTGGGAGAGGGAGGTGGGAGCCATCAGAATATTGTGGCTGTAATCAGATAGAGAGAAGCAGAGAGAAAATTCCCCACAAGGGACTGAGCAAAGGTAACTCTATGAAGTGTTTACAGATCAAAGCACATCATTTGGGCACCATCCATAGCATGAAGGGTTTTGATAGGCTCTGTGTATGCAGAAGTAAACACAACACTAAGAGACTTTGGGGACAATAGAAAGAGTGCAGACCTTGGAACCAAGTCCTGACTTGCATTTTGACTATTAAATGACCATACGGCCATTGATAATGTGACCAGATACAATAGCCGGTCTAAGACTCAGCTTCTATGTCAGTGAAATGGGACCATGTTTACAGGTCTCTTGGGATTATGGTACAGAATCCGACTAACGCACATCAAGAACCTAGTTTGCCCTCAGAGTTGTAGCAATTTGTTGTTTGCATCCATGGGAATGGTGCCCTCACCTTTGCCTTTAAAACCATGGACTAGAAAATTTGGCAGATCTATGTTAGGTAATTATGAGACAATTAAAGAAGGGCTGTACTGGCTTGCATTTCACACTGTGTTTGAAGGGCCAGCTACAGCTACAGCACCTGCAACCTCCTCAGAGATGCAAAGGCACAGACATTCCTCGCCTTCTCCTGGCAGGTAGACCTCCTGATTCTGGGGACGCATTCAACAGGATCCCAGAGAGTTCATGCGCCTATGTACCTACATGAAACACTGCTCTAACAGAAGCATGCAAAGAGGGAAACAAAGATTAAGTGATCTTAAGGAACCCAGATAAGACCTCTCCTAGTGGAATTAATAGAAACTTGCTACATTGTTAGGGATCAGCTCCTTTGGTACTTCGGAATCCTTTTGTTTGGTTGGTTGGTTTCGTTTTTCATTTTGCTTTGTTTTTGTGTTTTTGAGACAAGGTTTCTCTGTGTAGCTTTGGTGCCTGTCCTGGAACTAGCTCTTGTAGTGTGACCGCGAACTCACAGAGATCTGCCTGCCTCTGCCTGCCGAGCGCTGAGATTAAAGGCATGCACCACCACCACAAGGCCTACTATGGAATTCTTAATTCAGAACTTTTCTTACAGATTTGCCTTCCTGACATCATCCTTTTCATAATGCTGATTATTAATAGCCTCCAGTGCTTTAGCAAGTTAAGGGTACACCAAGGCAGAAGTTACAGGCAAGTGACTCCCCCATCCCTTCTCCTATGCATTGGGCTTCTTCTAAAATCTGAGTCTCTGAATCTAACCATAGAAATGTAGACTCAGCAGCCCTCTCACCTGGAACACAGAATGTGCGCATTTCATTAGATAATCTACTTTAGCAGAAAGGTCTTGGCAGGCCTTGCTCTTTCTATGCCAGTAATAAAAGTAAGAGCCAGTTATTTGGAGCTTAGAATAAATAAATACCCATCTTCCATAAACTGTCCCTGGAGGCCCCTTTGGCTTAACCCTCATTTTCTTTTTAATGCTAGAATTGCTCTTATTTTATTTGGAACCACATGGTTCTATTCACAGAGTCTGCAGGTGGCTCCATTCCTGTAATTATGATTTTGATTTTCGAATGCCCAGGCAGGAAAGGAAACCATGCTAATCCACTCTGGTGCTCTTTCATGAATTGGTACATATGCTTCTTGATGTATCGCTGCTCATAAGTCTCACAGTAGCAATAAAACTATTAGGGTAGTAAAATATATGCATTTTAATTTTCTTTAAAAATGCCATAAAATTCAATTAACTCCTCTTTTCAAAATAGCAGCTCTCTCTGGGAAACTAAGGGTTTCCTAATCTGAAATTACACATTCTTGCACTTTCCCTAGTGATTTCCATCAATGCCTTAATTATGACACCCACTCAATGTTTTGCAGCCCTATCATCTCCAATCCTTTTGTTTCCTTAGCTTTCTACAAGCTTTCTTCCACCTTTCTCTTGGCTGCAGTTGTAGAGGAACCCTTTATACAGTGGGTCACCCCTGCCCTTTCGTTTCCTTACCTGAAAGAAAAAAAGGGAGACGAATAGCCTAGACAAACCACTCAAATTTAGGGGTTATGACTACCTCGGAGTTGAGGGAATGTCCTTTAGTGCCATATGTACCACTGATAAGGAAAGAGCAGAGCGGTTTGACTTATTAGGCTACAAGAGAGTCTGACCAACCCCCGCTTCACTAATCTATAAAAGTGAGCACCCCTCCCATACTTTTAGATTGTTCACCTTTTCCTCCAACGTAGTTTTAGAGCACAGAGTTGAAAAGGGTCTTATGACTTTCACTGACTAAAGCGCAGTGCATTTCCTGGCATAATTACACCCCAGTTGTCATGGTGAATGAACACAGTATATTTTAAGAGACACTTCACTTGTTTATTATCATGTTTGCTCACACACCTCTTAGAATTAATCACCTATGGGGGCTTCTGCTACCATAGGCGAATAGGAATTGGTGAAGTTTTCTATTTCATTTGTGATTTGATTTTTATTTCAATTGTAAAAAGCCATAAACCAGGATAGACAATAGATTTAGACCATTCTTAATGTGTCTGTAGATATATAATGCTTCCCTGCACTTGGGTTTGGATTTTCAAATCTCACTATTTTATTTTCCATCATCCATAAAGGTGGATATTAGATAATGGATCAAAAATATAGAATAACATGGGTTCCAAGGATCCTTGACTCCCCTGCAGTAAGGACCGACAAATGTGTTTTCACTTCAGCATTACCTGTTTCTCCTGCCATGCCCTTTCCTGGGCCGTGCTTTGGGGTTGATAGCTCTGACCACTGAACAACACTCAAAGGAGTTCCTGATCGTGTAAGGGTTAAAATAACATCTACCCAAGCCATGAGTTCAATTCCCAGCAACCACATGGTGACTCACAACCATCTGTAATGGGATCAGATTCCTTCTCCTTGTGTGCATGAAGACAGAACACTCATATACATAAAATACAAGAATAAAAAATAATCTTAAATAAAGAAAGATAACATCTACCCAGTTCAGCAAGGACAGAAGAGGAAACAAACCAGACACCAACCATAGCTTTTCCTTCATGGCACTAGGAATCCCACTGAGGAGTGCTTCATAGAAGTACTCCCATGACCTTACCCACTGGGGTTGGATTTTGAATTTGAATACGGTCTCCTTATAAAGTATTCCTCTTTGATCTTAATGGTGCGTTTCTTATATGCTCTAGGAGTTAAATGAAGGAAAGCCATTCTCTGTCTTAAGTATATACTCAGAACTCCAACAGTTGAAAAACTTGACTTTTCCCCAGCTGTCTCATTAGCAACTATTCCTCAATTTGGAGAGAAATGTGGAATTTACCTTGTTGTGGGCTGTGTTCCCTGATTTAAATGGCTGTTTTGGTTCTCTGAACTGCCATAGAGAGAGACCTGGTGGTGTTTGTGTGCGAGGCGATGGGATTCTTCCAAAGGGAGACTTCTTGGGTAGTGGCAGCATGAGCAAACTCGGAGTGCGGTGATCCCTGACGACAGCCATTTCTTGGTAAATTAACAAAGCAGAGATCTTAGGCCAATGCAAGTGAGACACCCATCTGGTCACACAATTTAAAGGAACATGAAATCTCATAAACAAGATAAATCATACTTTACTGCAATATGTGAGAAAATCAAAATAATACCCAAAACTGAAGAAAACATCATTATGAAGGTTTTCT
Organism: Bramus lutescens; assembly: GCA_001685075.1. NCBI lineage: Eukaryota > Metazoa > Chordata > Mammalia > Rodentia > Cricetidae > Bramus > Bramus lutescens. Next base: position 47,051 of record LOEQ01007866.1, on the reverse strand, counting down.
TCTCCTCTAGGCTTCACTTTGGCTGACTGCACTTCTGCTACTGATCCTATTTATTTATGAATTTTGTATTTTGTCTGTTTTACAAAAATGTATTTTATCTTACCTTATATTTGTAACGTAGTTTAGGTTTTTTGTGTGTACTCAATTTGGAAACCAACCCCTATACTTGTTAAACTTGTGTACTGCTACTGAGATAAACCCCTGATCCCCAAATTTTAATTTTTAAAATAATAGTTTAAATTTAAGGCATCGCTTTAAAATATTATCTGTCTTGATCATTGAGGTTTCAATGCCCCGATGTCATTCCTCGGGCAAGTTTCTCATTTTACTCAACCAGTGCCTAGTTTAATAAGACTTTGTGAGTTGCTGGCCCATTTGAATAGTCAGGTCCTATCTTGATCTAGGATTTGTTTTCATTAATCTATAAGTCCCATAACTCATCTATGAGGCTGTAGATGAAAAGACAAATAATGTTTACTAAACAGAGATATGGTACAATAATTTAGTGAGGGGAATCAGCTTCCAACAGGTGTGTCAGAACTAACAATAAATTGTGTTCTCTTGCCTTTCAAAAATTATAGTCAGACAATTTGCCTCACTTTCTTTTTTGTATGATCTTATTACATTGTGTATACTGTGTGTGTGTGTGTGTGTTTGTGTGTGTGTGTCAGAAAGTGAATACCTCAGGGCTAAAATTAAATAGTTTCACACTACATTCTTAGCTACATAATGCAAAGCATTTTTTTTAAATCAGAGAAGAAAGCATTAATTGCACGTCTTTGTGTTATTGGATAAAAGTGTATACAGCACACAAAAAGTCACACAAGCAATGAGGAGGAGGTGACAAGAAACCGTTAATGAGCATATTCTGGGAAACAATGGTCTCTCATCAAATGCAGCCCATTTGTAGTAACAACATCTCAAATTAACTTTTCTGTTTAATTCTGTATCTTATGCCATCGGCACACATTTGTAATTAAGCAGTCGAGCAATAAAATTATTTTTACATTCCTAAATGGCAAAGTATAAGACAAGGAATACATCTCCATAGATAAGCAATAGCAGATCTGATAAGGTCCTTGTGGAAAATCTAGGTTTCCTGTAATCAGCCCATGAGCATAAAGAAGGAGGCTCGCAGCTCTTCTGACTGTAGGATAGCTCAAGACTCGAGCATGTTCCTTAAGTTTGAGAAGAAAACAGAGAGTGACACTGGTGGCTATGGATCTCTCTGGCTGTTGGTTGCAGAATAACAAGGTTGACAATCCTGGGTATTCATGTGTTCAAAGCCTACAGAAAACATTCTGTCCCGTATTCCTGCCATCTCCAACTTTTTCATGTTCTGTCCCTTTGCCACGTTCATTGCCAATCGTGTTTATCTCTTCAGGCACTGAGACTCAATTTTTTGGTTACTCATTTTTTTCCATTGAGCATTTATCACATATTGTGATATACGAATATTTGAAACAAATGAGCCATTGACTATGAATGTGAATATTTATATTGATAAATAATATATATTATTTATGAATAAAATGTAAACTGATGTCATCCATTCCCTCACAGTCACTATTCAAACCTGTCCGAGATTTGGCTTTCTCGGAGCCACTCAGCCAAACTGCTCTAGGAGGACCAGTAACCTTCAAATTTTCAAACCTGTTATTTATTTTTCATTTGTTATCTTAATCTTTCATCATAGTTTGATGGCTCCTTCTACAGCAGAGTTCCAGGATACTTCACATGCCCCGTGTCCCCTTGCCCCTGTGACCTATTTCCAGGTGTCTTTACCTCTGCTGCTCTGTCTTCCAGTGTTGAGGTTTCCCAGGACTCAATTCCAGATCATTCTTCATTTAATATCCCTTATCTCTTTAATCTCATGTATTCGTATGTCCTTAAATGTGTTCTTTTTGCCTAAGCCTCTCCTGTGAATAAGCCAGACTTCTCACTTTTATATTTTGCATGCAAAACTGATTTTTATATACCTAAAGTCCCCAAATCACCTCAACGCTCGTGTGTCTCATTTTAGCAAATGATGCCTTACTTCACCTGGTCACGTAAGCTTTGTAACTTGAAAGTCATCAGTAGTTACATATTCGATAACAAGTTTCAATAGAGCAATTTGAAGAAAAGTGTAAAATACGAGTCATCCTTCATTGTAGGTCTCATAATATGTATGATATATAGCTGCGGTGGTGATGGGAAATATATAAGACTACCCATCAGTTTCACTAGATGTAAATATTCAGTAGGTACTATCATAATTTGCACATGGGATAAACGTAGGACACACATAGGTCAAGAAATTTGTCCATGATCATAAAGTTATTAAGTGACAGAGCTATGATTTGACCTAGTACATCTGTCTCTTGGTTCCCAAATACATAAAAGTTATTGCTGTGTGGTACTATCTTAAAATATTCTTAGTATTACTACAGTAATAGATTAATGGGTGGGTAGGTAGATATAGACAAAAAATGATCCATTGATCATTAAGTCACTGCTTTGAAGGTTGAACAGAGAAACTGAACCAGAAGAAATTACCACTGAACACTGACCTTACTCTTACCAAACTCCACAACACTTAAGAAGAGTTTACTTTTCACTCCGTGCCATAACTCTCCATTCTTTGCAGCCTGTCCTTGAGTAGCTGGTGTGGCCACCACATCGATGGGAAATTGCAAATTGGGCGCTGATGAGTGCTCATTGTTTTGTGTGAGTTGTCACAAATTCACAATAACATTTTCACTATTTTTGTTGTCTCTGAGCAAAATAATATGAAGAAGTTCTATGTCTCTATGACATTTTCCCTATTTCTTTCTCTCAAATGCTTACAACAATTGATTTTCAAACAAAAAAGTTGAGAACAAGTTGTACAGACAGTTTGTTTCCTTGGAGTGGGAGTTTTGGACAAAATGCATAAATCCCATTCTCTTCCTGTTAGACTCTTGGGAAGCACAAACTGGTATTTTGCCTTGTTTTATTTTGTTAATTTTTTTCTCTCTTCCCCACCTACTTGTGGGAAGAACAAAAGTCACTTCTCCTAATTAAATTGACATTAGTGAGTTTTATAATAAAATATATTGAGTCCTTCAGATACTTCATGTGATTGGTGACTTGCATACATGTCTTGTTTCTAAACATCTAAGAAATATGCTCTATACATACCTAAATCCTCCTTCTTAAATAAATTAATTAGGAAAAGAGGGGAGAAAAAATGGAAGAAGAGAAGTTAAAAAAGGTCATGTTTCAATTACCATAGAAAATAATATAGCTTATAAATTGAGAAGCATTGAAAGAGGAGGCAAAATTTTGCCAAAACTGTTTGAATACTACGGATGGATTATCAATATTTAAATTTCTAAGATTTTCTATGACCTTGATCTCCTGTGATCGTTTATCATCTTACATTGAAAAACTGAGTTCACACATTTTGTTGTTTAGTAAATCAGAGAAAATATCTCTGATAAATATTTAACAATGGATGGACTTTAAGTCTATTTCAAAACCAATAATGTAATAGAATAATTTGCTTGAAAAATGCAAAAAAAAAACCACATTGTCTATTTTATACATAGAGACTATAAAGAATTGAAATGTGTAAACATGTTGACTGGAAGCGTCACCCCAGTCCCTGGCACTCATCCTAGGGCACCAATGGAGCCCCAATGGAGAAGAATGCTCCATCTCAAGTCCCCTATCCTCTGGGAGTTGCCTTGGGCTGGACTCCACCTCTGGACTCCAATTCCCAGCCTGTCAGGTGCTTGGACTCCAACTCCCAGCCTGCCAAGTGCTGACCACAGTCTATTTAGGCTTGCACTGGAAAGAACACTTGGTTTGGGTTTCTGTGTGCTTTCTCTGTCTTTCACCTCCCGGCCACCCGGACCACCATCCATTACGCAGGCATTTGATGTGTTTTAATCTGGTCTGATTGAATTTCTTTGCACCAAGCGAGCAGCTCGTCTTAAGATTTTTCTTAACACATGTGTTTTCCTAAATTAAAATATGAGCCCTAAGGAGAAAATTCTTCTAAAAGGAAGTAGGTCATTTTTTTTTTGTGATCATCTAAAACTGTGCTGTGGGGATGAGAGACAACACGACAGTCAGGGGTGGGGTGGCAGAGAGACCCTGTGGCCCTGTAGAAGTATTTCTCAAGGAGGCCTGTGATGTCTTCCTTATGCGATTATCCAGCATCCACCAGATCCTCCATATTCTCATTCTTGGTGCCACTTTTAAACATAACCCACACCTATCAAACTATGATAATGTTTATTTATGATTTTTAAAATTCTACCTGGATTCTATAAGATTAGGAATGCGACCAGCTTTGGTTTAGTTTTCTATCTTCTTTTAAAAAATGAATAATTGAAAACTGTAATCAGAATTAGCTTTAGAAAACTCGACCCTTTTGTTCGGGTCATTGAATGGTTATTGAAACTTTTCAACCATCATCAATTTTAAACAAGGTTGCTGTGAGCCTTTCTTTTTCATCAAGGTCGTGGCTCCCTCTTCTCTGTTTTCTCCTCCTTCGAAGTAAGCCTGCATTCCCTTGTTCATTATAGGACAAAAAAATCTCTCTACCTTGATTCCACTACTTATGCTGAAGTCCCAGCCTGCAGTGCCTTGCTGCCTTGCTCCTAACCAAAAATCCTGGTAATTATTTAGGATATATTAGGAGGACTTCATTTCCTCACATACTATCACTTCCCCTTATCTGTCTGGTTATAAGTGATTCAGGGTGGCCTTTGGAATCTTTGGCATAAGTTCAAATCCAAGCTCTGCTAAATTACTTGCTGTAAAACTAAAGTGCTTAATTTTAGCTGTTTGGGACTATATGGTAATCCTTGAAATCTGTGATATTATAGGTCTGAAAAGGACTTAACTAGCACATAATAACCTTTCAATGATAATTATTCATTTTATGTATATAATAAATGATTATAAGTAAACTAATTACAATGCATAATAATAAATATCATAGCAATACTTAGAAGAATCAAATTTTTTCAACTACTTCATATTTTTGCGTATGTCCTCTTTCTGAGCTTCTGTACCACTGTCAACATTGTATTTAATGTATTCTTTGTTGTGTGGTATATGCTCAGTTTTCTTGACTTTAGCTTTCTTTAATAGGTCTTGTATTTGTTTGAAGCAGTGGCTGTGTACTGGTGTTTCCAAACATCATGTACTTCTTGTGAGCTGCTGCATACTAAGCATGATGACCCTTTAGGGGCATCCAGAAAGGTTCTGAGACAAAACCTGTCATATGTCCTGATAGTGTAGCTAGAACTGTACCCTCATTGCACCATTAGATATTAAAATTTTGGCGGGAGGATGGAATGACCAACCCTACAGACTTAATAGCGGCTTTGAAAAGAACCCATCACAGCACTGAAGACCCTAAGGGTCTGTCTTACACACAGGCTTAACTCTCCAGTGGTAATCTACTATAAGAATCTGAGGCAACATTCCAAAATGAGAGTGGTAATAACATGTCTGTTACCAAGTGGCAAATGAAAGTGATATTAGAATGTATTGTGGCCTTAAAAGAAGCCACCTGGCAGTCTGTTTTAGAAAATGTTTTTTAGATTGTCTTTTTATGGCTTGGATATGAAATGTCCCTAAAAGGCTGATAACTGAATGTTTGTTCCCCTTTGATAGCTATTTCAGGGGATATTAGGAAGTGAGCCTGGCTGCCAGAAAGGAGGTCTGACCACTGAAAGGGGTACAGGTTTTAGTTCTTGTTCACATTTTGCACTCTGCTCCACAGTTATACAAACAGCTGCCATTTCCTGCCCCCATAGTGATGAAGTTGTTCTACTTACTATGCCTTCCCTCCTATATGGACTGCCGTCCCTTCAAACCATGAGCCTTAAATTGTTTGGTCGCAAGGCATTTGGCCAGATAGTAATAGCTCCCATTGATTTGCAAGGAATGAATCCAGTCCTGGATGATCTTTCCCTTCTTCTGTTTATGTTAGGTTTATATCATATGTACCATATAATATATCAAATAATCAAGTGATTAACAAACTACTCGTCAATGCTTTTATATCTCATTAGATTTTGGGGACAATTCTTTTTAAAATACTTGAGGATGTTACCACTGCTATCATTTGAACAAAAGAAAAGCAAGGAACCAATGTATGACTTCAGCAAAGCTAAACTTCACCCTTCATGTGAGAAAAGCATGAGACAGATGGTGCTGCTGCTTTCCAAGCTGACACAATGGAGCAGCATCTGTGCTCAAGGGATAACCTGCCATGTTCTACCAGCACCTTCATGGCAGCACAGAACACGTGCACTCTCCTGATTCCAGCTCCACGGATCATAAGGCTTTTCCACGGACAGTGTGGAAGCAGATATATTGCTTGATGTGCTCTGTGTGAGTGGATTATGTGAAAGAAATGCCGTCCGCAGTCTTCGGGTTAGGCTGCGTATCAAACAGTGAGGTAGGCAAAGGCAGAGGCCAAATCCCAGAGTTCTTCTTCATGCAGGTTCCTAGCTCAGCCTCAGGAATCTTCTGACTGAAAGTCAGTGAGGACAAATCTCTCAGGTACTAAGAAACTCAAGTCCCAGGTGGAAGGGATGGAATTTTTTTTTTGTGCATCTTACTGTAACTTTTAGAGGTTACAGTAAGCCTGTTTGGTGTAATGTGATAATTGAGATTACAGGATCCTCTTACTTGGATGCAAAACTGGTTTCCAGAAAAACTGCTCTTCTGTCCAATTGGAAGTGATTTTATTTTGATGACTGCTAAGAAATGAACACCTTCAAGTGTATTTTAATGCATTTTTTTGGCAGCTACCATTACAAAGGCTGCAAAATACTTCAAAAATGTGTCCAGAGCTTCTTGATGACCAAAGTTTTTTTAGTAGTCTATATATATGTAAGTTGATAACATTTTTCTTGTCATTATTCTGAAATATCTATATGTATATATATACATATATTTGTGTATGTATAGGAATATACATATGTATGTGTAGGAGTATATATGTGTGTGTGTGTGTGTGTACCATAAAGTAGTTAAGAACTTATTAACAATATTTCAAGACCAAAATCATATCTTACCTTACTTATTTTTTTACTTATTTTCTCACCTCTTCTCCAAAACATGATATAAAGAGGTTCAATAAACCCAGAAGTTCTTGGAAGTGTTACAGTATTAAAATTAAAATTAATTTTAATGATACTGAAATTTTCAACAAAGTAGATTTTTTTGTTTATTATATTGACTGATTTTGAGAATTTTATACATGAATACATTGTATTTTCATGATAATCATAGCTCTCTTCCTTCTCCATCTTCCTGTATCCCTCCCAAAATGTTCTTAAACAATAAAAGATAAGACTTTAAATGAGACTTTCATTAGAAGGAATTTTTTAAGACGTCATAGTAGATATTTTTTGACTATGCATAGGGAGTTGACAGTTATTGGTGGATGATGCAGCAAAGAAGAAAAAGGACAGTACAGATACAAAGGGACAGCTTGGTAGACACAGTGGATCTCAATGGTAGAGTATGCGCCTCTTCTCATGTACAAAATTCTAGGCTTTGTTCCCAGCGCTATAACAAAGAGAACAAAATGCCTACCGCATTTTGAGTAGATTGCTTCTGAAAGAATGCTAGTTTCTGGTTCTAGCTTACCTCATTCCGATGGATCAGTTCCAGCAATGTTAATTTACCTGTAAATTTCATAATTCCGTTTTTCTTTTCACCTGAATACTATTCCATTGTTTATGTTTCTATACTTTTATTATCCATCAGCTGATGGACATCAAGATTGTTTTCTTTTCCTGGCTATTATAAATAGAGAACAATAAACATGAATGAATGGGTATCACTTTAGAAAGATGAAGAGTCATTTGGGTGTATGCTCAGTGGTGGTATAGCTGGATCATATGGGAGGTCTGTTTCTAGCTTTTACAGAACCTTAATTCTGGCTTCTGTAGTGACTGCGCCATTTTTCCCCTACCAGCAATGGATAAGTGTTCCCCCGCTCCAGTCATGTCAGCACTTGTTGTCATTTTTGTTTTTGATGATAGCTATTCTGACTGAGATGATACAAAATCTCAAAGTAGCTATAATTTTTATTTTCCTTATGGTTAAAGCTGTTGAAGACATTTTGAAATATTTGTCACCCATTTATATTTCTTCTTCTTCTAGAATTCTGTTTAGTTCCATGCTCTGATTTTTTTTTGAATGTGTGTGTGCGTGTGTGCATGTGTGTCAGAGATCAACTTTGACAAAAATACCATGAAACATGGGGATTAGAAAAGTTAGTAAAGAACACAAAGATGCAAGTGAAAATAATAAAACAGAAAACATAGAATAGTACCAGGAGGGAGTTTAGTGAATATAGTCCTCGTTTAATTTCTATTTGATTAAAATATCCCCATCCCAAAAGGCAGGAGTAAGATTTAAAAAAAATGCATTAACCTATTACAAGGAAGTGAACAAACCAGATCAAAGTTGAGGGCTACATTTTTAGTTAAACATTGTTGCTAAAACAAGGCAAGTAATGCTCACACCCTAGACCAAAACATTCTGCAGGCACACCATTCCCTGGGTAAAATCCATTGTTATATCCCTAAGGGAGTAGGAATTAGTTGATCCTTAAACTTTTGTTTCAGGTAGAAACAGATCTACTTCTCTATACCTGAAATACAAGGTCTGGGTATTAGTCACACCTGGTGACAACAACCTGGAGCTTGAGCGAGCAGAATTCTCTGATCTAAATCTAGGTGGAACCTTTGTTTGAGGTAGAAACAAACAATAACCTCAAAGGATTAGAAGTAAGTTCCAACTCTCTGACAGGTCTGAGTGGAAAGGGCAACAACTTTGAGCAAGATAAAACTGTCTGACCTTCAGCATGGTGGAAATAGGCTCACATTTTTGGGCCTTCCCATGTATGTGCTTGGTCTTTTTTTTTTATACACTAAGCATAATTAACTGGACATCAGATACATAGCTGGTAAGTATTTTTTCTCATTCTGCAGTCAGCCTGTTCACTCCACTGATGGTGGTTGGTTGTTCCCATGATGTTTTTGGTATTAATGCACTGTGGCCACATCTTACTAAGCTAGTAGTTGTTGTAACTTGCCAGGTTCACCTATAGGTAATACTATTGATTACAGTTCTCCCTTAGTAGCCAGCATGGAACCTTCAAGCATTAAGAAAATATGACACTTGGCCAGTATGAGTTTAAACCTTCCACAAGTCCTGTCACTCAAGGATATGGTGTCTTTATCAAGTTTTGGAGAGGAACAAATAAATATGGCAACAGCTTACCATGTGCTGTTTGGGGTGGGGTGGGGTTGAGTGTGTTGGTATGGTCAATGGGATGCCAATAAACAACAATTCAGAAACGGATAGCCTACACCTGGTGCTAGGATTTTTCATTTGATAATCTATGCTTTTAGGAAGAGGCATTGTCTCCCAGTGTGTGTGTGTGTGTGTGTGTGTGTGTGTGAATATTTTATGATCCTTCTACAATAGTAGGTTTCATATAGCATTTTTAACCATCGTTAGGGTTAGGTATCCTATACTCCTTTATCTCCCCTCCCCTCCTATCCCCTATACCATATAATTCTTTCCGTTCCATCATTCCTCTATCCCCAGTCATGCCACCTGTATTCTGTGCCCCCTTCTTCTTTGAAATCTTCGCTATGGCCCTTTCTTTGCTTCCTGACTTTTAAGGGTGCTCCATGAGAAACACACACATCTAAAGAGTCAAAGCATTGCTATATGAAAAAATGTCTGCCTTTCTGGAATGTGGATGAAATGGGGAGTCCATGAAGACCCACTCCTAGCTGAGGCAATTTTCTTCGGGGCTATGTTCCCTGAGGGACTACTTATGGTGCAGTTGACTCTTCAGAACCATACAAGCCTGGCCCTAATCCAGGAATATGCCTTCAGTAGACTCAGTCGGCTATACAAGGGAAAGCATGAAGCTGAGAGGGAACAGTGGTAGCAAAAGTAGGGAAGGAGTTGTGGGGAAGAGGTGAAGATGGACTTGATCAAATCTCAGTATGTATGAATAGAATTCTTAATGGGAAAAAAAGCAAGAGAAAGGGGGAGAAAGAAAAGAAAGAAAGAAATGCTAGAAAAACATGAAAGCAGTTTGGGTAGATAGAGTATGTTTTGTATCGTTTCTGCATATTGTAAGCAAAGAAATGCTTAACTTAAATTTCCTATACCAAATATTTATGAAAACAAACCAAGCATTTATATTCATGCAATAGCTTGGAAGTTGGTACCCATGCGCGTCCATCCTAGATGGATTATGAGAATGAAATCCATGTCTAGGACCACACTGTTGTGAAGCATTTGCCTTAGGTCCTCAGAAATGTGCCTGTGAGCATCTAGGATTTGACGACTGTCGAAGGTAATTATGATTGTTATTAAGAGACAAATTGCTTTGGGAGATGGAAGAATCTCATATAAGCCTTCCTCATTCTAGTTTTGTGATACTCTTGGGAATCTCCAGACATTCTTGGGAATTACAATACTACTCAAGCAAAATCAATTTTACCCTGTCCTACTTTTAAAATATATAGTGCATAGCACTATTTAAAGAAAAAGAACATGAGCATAAAGTTGTATGAGTAGGGGAAGGGTATATAAGAGAATTTGAGGAAATGGAAAGAATAAAATAAAATATATTAAGGAAAAGTTTTTTTAAAAAGAAATGAATTCCTTTTTGTCAAAATATAGTGAAGATGGCTTGAAGGGCAGACAAACAGACCGTGTCTGACGGTCACTCATCTTTCTGTTGTAAAACTGGCACTATCAAATAAAGCAACATCTTCTCTAAAACCCATCAAAATATATAAAAATAAAATGGGTCTTTGTTTAAAAATATGTCTTAAAGCTAAAAATATCTGTATCAACATAAGGTGGAAAGTACTCTTGATGCTTACATATTCAATAATAGTGTAGGAAAATAATTGACTAAAATTATTAAAAATAAGTTCTAGTTAAACTTATTTTTACATTTTAAAAATCTTTAATTAGTCATTAAAAGTTTGTGAAATGATGTTTTCATCTATAAAATAAATACATTTGACTTCATGATTGTTAAATACCAATGTATTTCCAGAATTCTTTCTCCAGCAAGCAAAACTAGTTCTTCGAGTCTTTGACGTATTTAAAACTGATACATTTCAAAGTGTCTTTGATTCTTTCCTGTGCTTCTTGGTTTATGTAACATTTTTCTCAATCCATAGGAGTGGGAGTTATGGATGACTTGTTTAGTAATGGTGTAGACTTGGATGGTGAGGGGCAGATGTGAACCCACTCCCACTAACTCCAACTCAGGTAGGCAGCATGCCTACCTCTCCTACACTTGGCATTTGAGAATATGCTCCCTTGAAGTTCTCAGCATTTCAGACTATTTCCTTTTGCACATATAACCCTGTGAGTATTTTAATGTGTAATTTCATTTTGAAAAATAGGTGCTTACATCTCTAAAATATAATTCAGTACACCAGAATTTTCATTGAGTTTTGACAGCAGATAATTTAATCGTGGTAAATACAATACTGTGTCCTGACACAGATATAAATATGTGGGCAAGCTGGGCTGGCAAATTTCACAGCAATTCTAATGTGTTTCCATTTCTGGAAATGCAAGTCTGAATTACAGACAGAAAAAAAAAAATAAAATGCAGTCTTGAGAGAATGGTTATGGGAGGGTTCTCAGGTGTGCACCTCAGGACAGACAGAGTTGCTGTTGCTAACAATTCTATTCTAGGGTTTCAAGACTTCTATTGTGAACAAAGAAACTTAAAAGAAAAAGATGCTTAGTTAGGTGTAAGGATCATCTAACAGCTTCTAAAGATGCCTTTCCTACACCATGTTCTTCCTCTTAAGTCGAGGCTGGCATCCAGCTTGTGGGAAAATGCCATTTCTGATTCAGAAAGCACCTCTGTGCTCAGAGGGGGTTGCTGCCACTCCCTCCGGGAATGTTATTCAGCCTAAGGTCATGCTCAGAGAGGGGGCAGACCCTTGACTCATTTGCTCGTCTTCTGAAGAGCTGTGGAAAGAGGAAAGCCAGCTGCACTGAAGGCAGGAGTGGCTGTGTTTCATAGGAAAGTCAAACCCACGTGAAACACAAGTACCTCCAGGGGAGGCAAGAGCAGCTTGTTCAGTTGCTGCTTCAATTAGCAGGAATTTTGTGGCCAAGAGAGAGAGAGAAAAAGAATATTCTACCATCTGCTTTTATTTTTGAAGCTGCCTCTGTACCAGACAACTGACCTCTGCAACCTGCTCACCATTTGCACAGAGAATGTTCTCCTTGCCTTCTTCTCCAATTCTCCCCTTCTCTCGTCGTTTCTTCCTTCTGCATGATTCATTGAGGAGATGAACAGTTTCATTATGGTTTCTCTGTGCACAGCCCTATAGAAAGAAAACAGGGTGGAGTTCTAGCCCCTTTCCTCTGAGCGCCTTCTCTGTATCCTTAATTGAACATTCGTGTATTCATTGAACAAGGAAATACTAGGCAGCCATAATACATCTGATGATACAAAATATGGAGGAGGAAAGTTCTTCCCACTAAAGAGTTTCCAAAGATAGAATCAAGTGAAATGTTAAGCAGAGGGTGAAACAATAAAACAGGGCACAATTCAGTTCAGAACATGCCTGCAAAATAAATGTATCTTCCTATATGTATTTGAAAGCATACGCAGGGATTTACATTTCAATAGACGAATCACTTAGAAATCTTCAAATAATGGAAAATACAGCTAAAACCAGTTTAAATGATTTATTTCATTTTTAGTAAAAGTTTATAAGTAAGACTCTAGTTGAACTGGTGAATATGGGGGCTAAAATCAGTCACGAGATGTGAAGAGATTTCCCATCTTGCATATGATTGTGTATAATTTTTTCCTTTCTCACGGTTTCAAGATGGCCGAATTCATCTCATGCAGATAAAGGTGTATTTCCTATTCTAATCTTTCTACTTCATTCCAAATGTTACTTTTTCTTCAATAAACTTGTTATTTTAACTAATTTATTTTTGTTTATTTATGACTGTTTCTGTTTTATTTATCTATCGTCTATCATCTATTTATCTATCTATTTTGAGACAGGAATTGCTAGTAACTCTGGCTTGACTACTTAGTGTGTAGTTCATACTAGCCCCAAGTTGGGACAATTTTCTTACCTTAGAATTCCAAGATCTGGGATTGCAGGTATATGACACCATGCTTGGCTTTGTCTAGTTTATATGTGCAGTGAGTGAGCCCTGCAGATGACATGAGGAGGAGAAAGGCTTTGAGATACCTGTTCCCTGTATGGATAAAAATGGAGCATCAACTCTCCAGAAAAGATGAGAGAATATCACTTTTGGGCAGACAACTAACAAAATCCATTTCAAACCATATGCATTCGTAGCCAGACTTATATTAGGACGGAAATTCTACATGAAATGAGGAGAAACAATGAGCATTGCAGGCTAGCTTTGTTCTTTGTCAAGTCTACCAGATCATAAATACAGTGGACAACAAGGTAAAGGAAATTTGGAAGTTTCTCTTTAGATAGTGAGATCCCATTGAAGTCTTCTGCCCTCCAGAAGTTGCAAGATAGGATTTGAATGAACATTTTTCTAGATCCTTGCAAAGTGGCAAATGTGTGAGTGAGATGATTAGATGAGCCTTCTTTGAAAAGATTGGTAATAATCTGGGAAATGAAAAGTGCGCTAATAAAAGACGCAGCGGGTCTAATTCAGATACTGGGTTATTTCCTTAACTTAAATGGTGACTGAGTGAGAAAGCAGAGTATCATTACTGAGGAGGGAGGGTCACAGTTGGCCTGAGTGTGGCTGTGGACACATTTCTCGGTTCCCTGAAATGCACTACAAAGCTTATTCCATAGACTACTCCCTAATGTCAGGTAACACTGAAGCTCAGCCTCAGGTTTCCTATCTATAGCATAGCCTCCAGCTTCAGTTAGTGGTAAGGCTGCCATACGATGATGCCTATGGAGTTCCTGATATAGCGGCAGATCTATCATGTGACTCAGTATTGTTAATTCTTATCTCAGTGTATAATAGATGGGAAACAGTTACTGTGAACATAGAAGGCTTTTGAAGAAAATAAAGCAAACAAATATCATCTTTAGAGGTCAGCAAATTTTATTTAAGGTATGTAACAATTATTTCCATCTTTGCAGGCCGTAGTCTCTGCTGCATGTACTTAAACCCTACCAATACAATTATGTATAATATGTAAGTGAGCAAATATGGTTGTATTTTAATAGTACATTATAAACAATTAAATTTAAGTTAAATAATAGTCTCACATGCCATGAAATAGTTACCTTGTTTGTTTGTTTCTTGTGTTTGTTTTTTACTATGGAGGTGTTGAGGATCAAATCCCAGGTACTACCATGCTAGGAAAATTCTCAAAAACTGAGCTATATCCCAGCCTCTTTCTGTTCCTAATATGAATTATTTTACATGTTAAATATGCATCATATATACACTGTCATCAGGCTAGTGTTGGCCCATATGATATATTGATTTATTCATATTCTTACATAATACCCAATTATAGGAAATTTAATGATTGAGAATACCATGTAAGAATGAATAATTACGAGGTATAAAATAAAACAGAATGAAATGAAAATTAGATGGAATCAGGACATTGTCAGATCACTGGAGGTGATTGAGGCAGAATGAAAATATCAAGGGAAATAGACAAACATGAAAATCGAATATGGGACAATATTGACCATCCAAAATTGTTTGCTAAGCAGAGGAATTAGTGTGTAGACAAAGACTAGGGATGCTACAAAAAAAGGAGAAAATTAGTGAAAAGACCAAATGAGGCAGAGGTGGTAAATGTGGTGTCATGAGCTTTAGAAAGTATGAACATATTTGTTGACCAGAAGAGACATGAGTAAACAGAAACAGAGAAATTGGGGATAGTGATGTATGTCACAGAATTCCAAGTTTATGGTCTTGGACTTATTTGTAAAGAATCATTATCATCATATGGTCTTCATGCTCCCTCTAAGCATGAAGAAGAATGAATAGGAGTCAAAGTCTTGAATATGGAGACAATTTAGATAACATCTCACTGTCCATTGCCAAACTTTTGAATGAGAAGAATCCAATGAAATACAAATGACCTAAGGATACCTAAGGAGGACTTAGGTACCCTATCTTGAGGTAGTTCGTACAGTCTCAAAGATTTTGAGATTTTTCTCAACAGTATTTAGAAACCAGTGTCAGAAATAGAGGATGTGAGACTGGGAATGAGCACCGATGACTACAAAGAATCAAAAGGGTTCTCCAGTGTTTTATTTGGGGCATGACTTAAGGGTATGCTATTAAAATCTGTAGTTAAAAATATACACTATGTCAAAACACCACCATCACTATATGCATTTTAAATTAATTTAAAATTTAAATTAACAGAGCTTTTAAAAGCAATCCCCTAGTCACCCTTCCATGTTTTAAGTGTAGTAGGCACATGTGGCCATAGTCACTATTGTGCTCGCCTGCTCATATGTAAATTAAGATGAAGTGAAATTACACACTAATGCTCAACATCTGTGCATAGCTTCCTACCCTGAGATGACTACAAAAACATGACTTGAAAGGTATGTATGCCTCACCCCAAGTTAAGCTCTCCATCATTTCTGATCGGCAAACTGACAAAATAGAGTTCAATTGATTGACAGCTGAGGCTTTAAAATCCGGGACTCTGAAGAGAACAATGAGAGTGACTATATTCATTCTGATTTTTTTCTCTTACTCCCAAATTGTAGTTTAATGACTGAGTCACAGAGGGCAAATGTGCATGACAGAGTGCATTCTGTTGCGTGTTAACATAAAGAGCACATGTTGAAGTGCAGAACATTAATATGCAAATCAGGGTAAATTTTCATAATGGATATATAACTGAAGCGCTTAGGAGATGGCAAATGCAGCAGGTATTTTGTTTGTGTTTAATTCTATATGCCTTTATCACTTCATTGTATTTCTTGCTTCCATTATGCTCTGAGGTCCCAGGGACGGAGACAACACCGGACATTAGAGACTGGTGGGTTATCCTTAGGAGAGAAATGATCCGTTTCCTCAATTACTCATTAAGTAGTGCAACATCCTCTTCTGGATGCTATGGACAGCTACATGTACATGTACCTACCCTCACACAGACATACATGCATACACATAATTCGAAATAAATAAAAACAAATAAAAAATCACGCAGGGTAGGGCTTTTTCAGTAAAAGGAAGAATTAAAAGATTTTCTATAAAAAAGAGATGTTTGAAACGATTAACTAGCCTTAGGTATTCCAGATTCTTCACCCTCCATGAAAAGACTGTATGTTCTTATATCTGTCGGCAAACTTTATATACTAAATTTCTTTTTCATTTTTAGCACACTCACACACACGTGTGTGTGTGTGTGTGTATGAGAGAGAGACAGAGACAGAGACAGAGTCAGAGACAGAGAGGGAAAGCATGTGTATGGGAGATGCATTCCTTTGGAAGTCAGAAGACAAACATCCTATACTCTGTTCTTGCCTACTGTGGCAATCCAGTAGGCTGCATGACTCTCTTCTCCAAATTTAAGCTCATTACATAGTTCCTTATTGATAATGTACAGCAGACATTGCAGCGTTTTTGCACAGCTTTGATATTTAGATGCTAATAGTTTCTTTTGCATATTTCCTATAATTTTCTGAGAGTCCTGGCTCATTGTGGAAACCTTCTTAGTGTTATTTTAAAAAATTAATTTGGGAAACATCAGTGCTGTATTTTACTAGGCAAGACAGCCTATATTCTGAATCTGCCCTCCTAACTTGTGAAACATTACTACAGAGTCTATATACAATTAGTAAAGAAAAGAGAAATCAAGACTCAGTGCCAGTGAGTACACTGTTTTTGTATTTTTTTTCAATAAATGTTTCAGGCTCCCCCCTTTTTCAATTTTTCTCTTATGTACAATGGTGCTTTGCCATGGGTATTGGGTCCCCTGGGACTGGAGTTACAGACAGTTTTGAACTGTCATGTGGTGTACTAGGAATTGAACCTGGGTCCTCTGGAAGAGCCATTAGTGCTCTTAATCCCTGAGCTATCTCTCCATCCCCTGTTTTCATATATTAAGATGAAGAGATCAAAATATTTATTTCACTCTCTCACATGTGCATTAAATGCTTTAACTGTTAAATCTAATTCTAAATCTTCAAGTTGTGAAAGACAAAGAAGCGAATTTAAGGAAGTCTGCATACTCCCACTCAGGAAATGGACTCCTTTTCAATTGTATCATACCAAAACAAACAAACAAACAAACAATCAAACAAAAAACAGAAAAGCCATTCTGAGTTTTGGTAGCTGTATTTCCTTCTTCAGCAGGGGTCAGGGACTGGATTTTCACCAGATATTTTCAAGGATGAACGCAATAAAAATAACTGCTTCCCTCGAGGAAATGAGAGAAATTTTACAATGCTGACCTCCAAAGAATTGGTACATTAGATGTGGAAATTGTCCTTTTATGTTTCAGAAATTTCCCTCGGTTCTCAAATAGATGTCATTGTGTACCTGGAGGTGCAAGTGTGAAGAACAAGACACAACATGTTTGGCTCAGAGTTCAAAACACAGGTGCTTTTTCATACCCTTTTGGGGACTGTTCCAAAAGTTAGAAGATTTTTGCGTTGCATCAATTGAAATTACAATAATACCTTCTTGGTTGTAAATAGACAGTTGTTTTATTTGTAAGTGCTGTCTATTCTGTTTAACTTATTGGAAGAATTAGATACTTGCCTAGACAGTCTTTTGTAGTTGTCACAGTGAAAGTGTTTGATTGGCAGCATTCACATGTCTGAAAACTTTGTACTGGGAACTTTCTCCCAGAATTGGTACCTAGAAAGAAAAGTAAAATTTGAAATTTTCACATGATCATTTAGATAGAACATCATAGAAAGAAAAGATCTATTTACCAAAAGCACACAGCTCATATCTCAGTGATGTAGTTTCATTTTAAGCATTACAAAATATGTAAGTACTGCTCCCTAGTGAGAAGACCTTTGTATTCCTGTGACAAATATCTCCAGTGGTTGCAAACTGGGGGTGGGTGGTAACAAAAATAAAATGTCTGCAATCCATCCTCATTCTGCATTTTCCTCTTTTTGAAGAATCCCAGGGGACTGATGTTCAAGGGCCTCTAAGAAAGAATGGAGTTCTCAGAAAGGTGAGCAGGTATGACAGGCCACCACGGCATCCCTGTCGGGAATAACGGATGGCAGCATAGTTCTTTGTGTAGGAGGCATCACTCTTTGGAACTCTGTAGATCAAACTCCCAAAAGAAAGAGTAGTTGATGAGATCACAGGAAGCCAAGCAGAGCAGAACAAAGCCTAAAGGATGGTATTTAGAGCTTTATTGTTATACATTTAAAATTAGCGTGCAAAGAGCAAGCTCCACATAATTGTCACATCAGTTGTGACTCTAGGTTTTACTAACAATGTTTTTCCTAAATCTCCTTTCCTTACCTCTCTTCTTCAACCTTAAAAAAGAAACTGAGAGGGCCATTAGTACAAAGAACCTGTAGATTCCAAGGCAGTGGCTGGATAGTGACTGTGAGACAGGAAGCCCAGTGGATGAGATGGATATTAATAATTTAAACAAGTCGAAAGGTGAAACTGCTCAGCTACACAGACATGTGACTAGATGAAAGTTCCTACTCCCAGGCAAGGCATTGATGAAAATGTAGCAAAAAGGAGCTACTCCCAGTACACAGTCTTAGCTTCCCACTTGCTATGAGCAAGTACAAGCATATAATAGAAGCCATCATGGCTGTGGTGGCATCTTAGAAACATGACAGAATATTTAAAAGATAATTATTGCTTTCACAAAAGAGCTCAGGAAGCAGTTGCATGTTCATCACTCAGTTTGGCATTTTAATTTTTTTGAGAAAATTGTATGATACAGTCTTAAGTGTTAGTTTAAATTTCAACCTCTTTCCCAGGGAAGCTCTCCTTATTACTGGTGCCAAATCTCTTCTGTCTGAATAGTTCGGCAATTTTAAGTCAATAAGTAAGCATGGTAGGTAATGAGCTATTAAAAGATAGAATGAGCAGCACTGGTAAATTAGTTTGTTTTATCAAACATTATATTTACAACCAATACATTATGCAATAGAAAATGCCAGATCTACAGTGTTATTAAGCTCTAAGTAAATATTTCATGCAAAACTGGGAACTAGAATCAGAACAAAGAAACAGGCTCCTTTGATGCAAACCAATAAGCCATATTGTTAGTATAATATAAACCCAAGCATTAGGTCTAGACACCATATTCTAGAATCCTTTAAAATGTTAGTATAGTACTGGGCACATGTATAATAACTAGAAAAGTCATCAGCATAGTCAAATCAAGTAGTACTTCCTAGTTTTACGTGTGAGTGTCACATATGAAAGCTTTAGTACCATGGGTGATCACAGCTAGGTGAGATAATGATGCCTTGCTATGTGTGGTCACAGATTCATTGTAAATCAACCCTAATTACCCCTTGTCACTTATGCCCTCTCTATCCCTGTACACTCGGTCAGATGAATAAGGGTGAGAATGCATCCAGGTTCAACAGTATCAGAAGTCCTCAGGTTGGCCAGGAAGACCTCCTGACGAACCTAAATGTAAACCACCCTCCACAGTCTCTGTTCATTTAGTGCAGGGTGAAGGGTTGCTTTTCTCTTGCTCACAACTTTCCACATGGTGCCTTGGAGAGCCTAGGTTTTGTCATGCCCCACATGACTGGCAAGCCCAGGCTCTAGCTGTTCCATGCTAGACTTACCTTTCTCAAAGGGAATGTCTGTTCTAGAAGGAGAAACTCAATTTTAACTCCCGGGCCTTTGCACCTGCTATTTCCTACGTCAGACCCCAGTGGTCACTTGTCTACTCTCATCTTCAGATATTCACTTAAATGTCATTTTCCTGATTCTCCGTTTTCCATTTCAAGTTGCTCTTTTTTTTCCTAAGTAAAATTGAATACAATAATATGTGATGCATTACTCTGTTTTTCCACTACAAACGCAACCTTCAACAAAGGAATTTCAGCATTCTCAAAGCAGAGACCCTGCTTTCTCATACTATGTATTAATAGAGACTTGTGTTTAGTGATGGGAAAGTTTACGTATCCCAAGTACCCACCCCCTCTTCAGAGCAATTGAGGTGGGCTATGGTCCCTCTTCTCAAATTGTTGATAGGCTTCTCACCTTGCAACATGTAGAGATGACAGTCCATTGAAGACATGGACAGCACTGGAGAGTAATATGGAAGGAAAAAATTAGCACTCATCGTAAAGAGAAATTCAGGAAAGATGGGCACATATGAAATCACTACAGTATCAAAACTGGGATTTGGTGGGAGAAAATCTAATCAACCTCAAGTATTTGAAAATTTACAATGTGTTTTTCCATCTGGAGGATAGGCTTGTGTTGATTCATGGTAATGAGAAACAAGCAAGCAAACAAACAAAAACAGACTTGATAGACTGAAAGCAGAAAGGACTAGCAACAACAACAACAGCAACAAATACATAGAAACATCCTAAAGAGTAAACACGGGGATAAGGGACCACAAATGTCAAGTTTTCCACATCTTATGAGATTAGAATGTGAAGATTTAAGTTCTGCTGTTTTACTAGCATATAATTGTTTTTCTTTTCCTATAGAAATATGTAAGGTTAGAATGATATTGAAGAAAAGCTAGTGTGGCATGGGTGCACGCTGAAGTGGAATTTCATGTATAATCAATATTAATCAGAAGTCTGGTTCAAAATGCGTCTGTATTTGAAGACCAGAGTTCTTTCCATGTGATTTCCCTGTATGTTTTCTCAGTTTGCTGACCTGCCTCTCAGTTTTTTTATACATTGACTCATTATATTTGTTGTTCTGATTTCACTGCGAATAAATGAAGAACTCTCTGAGTAGTTTACTGCAAATCAAATTTCACCTCCACTTAGAAAAGCAATGGATATTGATTGATTAACAACTACTTTTAAAAAAATTTTGTGCTTTCTATACAAAATGTAGACTAAAGCAACTTAAAGCTGATAAAGCTCTCTCACTTAGTCTTATGTGGAAGTTCCACTGAGAAACTAATCATTATGAGATTTCTGGCTTGAACTCCCGCATTTGAAGTTTCATGTATTTGCTTCCATATTGCTAAGATATTTCTAATAATGCTGGCTCTGCAACCATTCAATTTTGTTTATTTTCAGGGTTTGTTTTTCTGTGGGAGAAGAATCAGCTCCATAGTAACACATCTTCCCCATTAAAATGTTTTATCTCTGTTCTATCTGGAAGATATTGTTAGAATTTATATGGACACACCGGTATTTGGGAGGAAATTAAGTTGATTATCACATTGCATTGTACAGAATTAGAGACTCTAACATCTCAGATCTACACATTGGAATTTGCACAATTTTATTTGAAACTAGATATCTCTAAATAATGCAACATTCTATATATTATACATGTAAACTATAACTGACAACTTAAACATGAGATCTTCTCATATCTTCCATTTTAAAGTAAAAAATCCCAGCCCAAATGAGCTCCTGAGAGGAAGTGGGTCAGAGACTATTCAGTGTGTGAGGGTGGATATTGAGCTCAGATTGGAGAAGTTGAGAGGATTCATCTATCTGGTACACTCTAGGGCATTTCTTTCCTAAATTTTTTAAATCAATGGTCAGACGTTAGTAAGCTGACCACACCAAAAAAAAAATTCTGTTTTCCTTGAACTGCCCATTTTGTTAAAAAAAAATTAATGAAAAATAGAAAAAAGCAACAGTTCTTATTTCTTCATGATGAATTATGCATCATGCATGGGTGACTAGCCTGTCACTTTTTGTCCTGCAATATGCATTGTTTAGCTGCAAAATTCACTGACTTCCTCGATTTAAAAGTACAAATACGCTACAGCAATGGGTGATGTCATCCTGTAGGTCATCAATTGTTTTGAAGATAAATTGAAACTTGCTAATTGTATTCATCTCATGGAAATTCAAGATTAAAAAGAGACAGTTTATGTAAATCAGATGCAAGCAGCCCAACTGAATTATACTGTTTCATATCTGTGCTTTCCAAATAATAGACAACGAAACTCTACGGATTGAGTCTTTTGAAAAATCTGACAAGCATGATTTATGGTGTTTCTAAGATGTATTCTTTGCTTAATAGTCAAAAGAAAAGGCTCTACTTTCCCACTGATCTCATATTGCATGAATTTATGTTGCAATGTAGCTCCACTTAAAAAGGGGGAGGGGGAGAATGGGTATAAATTATACCCTTACAAAAATGTTCAACAGGTTTGAAATTGAAAATTGCTGGTTTAGCATGCAAAGTAGAAAATCACAATTAATTGCTTTTCTTACAACAGACACAATGTTGAACTTTGTAGAACTATAGCACATTATGACTCTAATGCAGAAGCCCTTTGGCATGAGCCCTCAGAAGCACAGATGTACACATTAAGGCACATTCATGTCTCACCTCACCTTTGGAGAGCAGAGATCACTTGCAAAATGCTGCAAGGAAATGGCAAGCCACAGGCGCAGAATGATGTGTAAAAAGTTAAGTTTCATATTGGGGCTGGAGAGATGGCTCAGAGGTTAAGAGCATTACCTGCTCTTCCAAAGG